>CM047870.1:36424290-36550697 GCA_026212405.1 Petrea volubilis
ATATAATCCCTATTAAGTATGAGGATTTCATAGGTTTAAGAATCACTCAATTTGGCCAAGTATTGAAGGAGATATAAAGGCTCAAAAATTGCTACTTAGAGAACAAAATTTGAAAATTTTCTGAAATTTCAAAAATGAGTTTCGAGCAACCAATTTTAAGAGGTTCCTAAGGTCTGTACAAATTAGCTATATATAGATTTGAAATTTGTACCACCTCAAATTTCATTCTATAAGCTTTCTAACAACACAAGTTTCATCAATTCAGATAAAAGATGAGAGTTATGGACATTTCAATATCGCTCAAGGAAACTCAAAATTTGGAAATTTTTTGGATTTTCAAAAAACTATTTCAGACAACTGACTTTGAGACTTTATACAGATCTGTACAAAAATTTTCTAGATCTGCTTTTATTACCATCAAAAAGTTTATCCTTCAAACTTTCTAGGGACATAAAGTATGCTAAATTCGAATTAGTAACGAGTGAGATAAATCGCTCGAAAAATTGCTAGTTGCTTACGAGATTGTCATATAGTAGTTTTACACTCGGTCAACATCTAGTATGCAGCCAACTTTAGACTCATATTCGGATCAAACTGTAGGGAGTTTTAGGCACGTAAGTGATTTTGGAGACAATATGTCACAACGAGAATAGATGGGAATGAATTTGGAGCATTTTAACAAGAATTGAGAGAGTTATTAAAGTTCAAATTTACCTACTTGACCACGAATTCGTATAACGAAGTAAATAACTTTTCCTCTTCTGTTTTGCAACAAGTTTCTTGCAGATTTTGGTGAGTGAAACTTTGTTTGAATGTACTGGAGTTGGGAGTTTGCAAGGCTAAGAGATGAGTTGGTTGAATGAAGGAGAAATCAAGGGAATCAGTGAGCAAAAGTCTCACTTCTCGGAAGCATGAGGGATTGCCTTTGATGGCAATTTAAGAAGTTTCTCTAGATCTAGCAACAACAATGGCCAACATTTAACGTACATGTCTTTGCTGACATGAACATATTAATAGGGTTATTATTGCTTTCATCTAACCTTGTCCTATTTTTTTTGCTAATGAGATTAATCATTTACCATAAAATAAATATTAATATAAAATTTACTAATAATAGAGTTAGGATGTTACAGCTGCCCACTAGATGTTTGATAATTTGGCCGATAGTGTTAAGAGTGAAATATGAAATTTCCAATAAAGAAAACGGAGTAGAATCTAGGTTTTGGTTGCTCTGATACACTTTTTTTTTTGCTAGAAAATTCCAAGTTTAATATGGGAGGATTTTAAGTAGGGGGTATCAATTCGGGTAGAACGGATAAATTTGGGTTGAATTAAGACATGAGTGTATGATAGACAAATTAATAATTACGTAATTTAAAAACAAATAATAATAATAATAATAATAATAATAATAATAATAATAATAATAATAATAATAATAATAATAATAATAATTACATATTTCCTAAATCTAAAATATAGTCTCTAAACTCTATATGGTTAAGGCGTCTATAGTTTAAAACGTGGATTGTACAAGGTTACTACGACGACATCTTGTGTTTACTTCGCCCTATTGTTTTAACTTTCCCAAGTAATTTTGATGTGTTTTTGTTGACATAATTACTTGTTTCTCATTGAATATATGTTTATCAGAAAAACAATCCCTAACAAGTGCCACCTCTTTCTCTTGAATTTTACTAAATGAAAATAAACAGAAGAAATATATAAATAAATAGAACCAAAAAAAAGGAAGAAACTAAATAAATTCACCAAGAAAAACAGAATCGAAACAAAAAAGGCCCATACGGAAATAAAAAAAAATAGAACAAAAAAAAAATTCACTTAAAACCAAACAAAAGATCGGATTATCACAAACAGGAACCGGGATTTAGGATAAGGGAAAATGAAAATATTCTAATTTCTCAAGTCTGACCTTCTAATTGATGCAAGTTTCATCTCAATTAAAAATCGATTTTTTTTTTTGCCTTTTTTCAAAAAGGGCTAGAAAATTAACACAACAAAAAAAATATAAACGAGGCTCAGATATGTTAGATCCAGGAACAGGCTAAAAAGACTTTGATCACACCATGGCTGCAAAATCTCCGACTGCATGCGAAAATCACACACAATTGATAAATCTATAACTATCAGTTGAACATCGAATAACAAGTCTGTAAGAAGAAATGCTATTTTGTATTTGCACGTTAAATTGAATGACAAATCTAGTTCTATCAATAAGCACAAAATAGCAAGTGGTCCTTTTTTTTTTCAGCAATCTAAACTTCTATAAACTAAACCAAGTCTCACCAACACCTTGATTCAACCCACTATTTACGAATTTTATTAGAAAAATAAAAGGTAAGAAAAAACTGACCTTTTCGAATGAAACTCAACTAGGTAAATCAATTTCTTCTCTACGCGTCGAAATTATTTATCTCTTTGACGTTCAAAATGTTAGGTTAATTTTCTATTTTGGTTGAATTTAAAAAAAATGTTAGAGAAGGGTTTTGAAAAACATATATGTTGCTGAATAATATGTAAATTCGTTTTCAATGCATTATCTTTTTATAAGTGGATATGGTTAAGATTCCTTAAATTCATGGACTATTAAGACTCCTAGTAATTTTATTTAATTATTATAAGGTATCAAATCATTAAAAGGCCCTATAATTTGGAGGGAAAAATCATTGGATGATGAACAGAAGAATGAGATTGGAGTCAATTAAAAATATATGGACTATTTTGAAATTTAAAGCAAACATCAAGAATCAAAATAATTCTTACCCTCTTATTCTACTTTATAATAGTTTGATTATTTGTTGATAATTATAATTGATATATCATATTTTCTATTTATTTGGACTTTGTAACGTGGTAAGAGAATAAAACCAGAAAACGGTTAGAAAGCCCAAGTCAAGAAGAAAACGACCCAAATCAATATCCTTCCTGAAGCCCATGTCAGGAAGGAACGACGTCCATTCTAAAGGCTCAGCCCACGAAGGATTGATGTCCACTTTGAAAGCCCAATCCAGCAAGGACGGCCTCGACCAATGTCCTTCCTGAAGCTTATGTCAAGGGGGAAGGGTATCCAATCTAAAAGCCCAGTCCAGCCAGGACAACCTTGACCAATGTCCTTTCTGAAGACCATGTCAAGGGGGAAGGGTGTACAATCTAAAAGCTTAATCGAGCCAGGACGGCCCCGACCAATGTCCTCCTGAAGTCCATCCAAAGGGATAACCATGAAATAAGTCAAACATGCACGTGGTAAATATGGGGGTTTAATTCCCAACTCCTAACAACCTTACCCCCCCCCCCCCCCCCCCCCCCCCAAGATCTCAACAACAAGCCCCCCTCAGCCCGTGTTTTAGGGGAGGTACGCCCTCCTCACCCCGTGTTTCAAGGGGGTCTTCAGCCAAGCAAATGCACTCTTACCTCTATATAAGGCATAATGCCTCATAAAGGGAATGACATGATTCTCTAGTATTAGATAGCACTTTTCAAGACTTGATAACTATTTTCCTACGATTTTTCTATAATTCAATTATCATTTCATCATTTTTATCATTCCTTTATTATTATCAAACATCATACTGACTTAATTCAATGGAGTGCTAACCTCTATTTTGTAGGTTTCCTTCTCTTGAGTCGATCTTTATCTCATGAAAAATGAAAATTCATTTTTTCACATTATAAATTTTGAGTATTCGAAAAAATCATAAGAATTAATAATAATTGTTGATAATAATTGATATAGAATTGGTCAAACACCCTGTAGATTTGACAAGCCACAAATAGATAGCCATTAGCCGACGATTGAGATGCTCTTCCCTTGCGAAGAGAAAAAAGCAATCAACTTTTCGTTTTCTAACCAATCAGATGGTTCCAACTAGTCGAGCGCTATGTATTAATAAAACTACGAATAGCATGGGGATTTTTTTCCTAATGACTAAAACAACCTTATGAAAGTAGTTCTAAAGTACCAAATCAACAGGCTTTAAAGTAATTTAACAGGTCTCTAATTATTTTAGAATATAATCAGAAATTAATATATAATGCGGGAGTAGAGTCCAACTTCATTAAAGCTAATATCTATGCTTCTATACATTTGAAGGGGGTATTTGATGCAAAATCTTTAAATTTTGACTCAATTCTAATTTTCTAAAATTTTGAATATTTTTAATTAAAATGAAAAATTATCATTGGTGTTTTTATGGGCTCTCTTGATTTGTTAAATCATTTTGAATTTGAATCTTACTGATACTCTTGATATGCTATTTCCTTATTTGACTATAATTTTTCTCATAGGAAATGTTATCTTTTTTCATAATTCTTGTCATACGAAACATTATCTTCCTTCAAGACAACCCTAATAAAATCTATTTCATCATTCCAAACTCATTTTAGATCTATTCTTGTTTCATCGTTATTGTTTCGAAGGTTTGCAATCTTTTATTTAATCATTGATCTTAAATTTCATCTTCCTTTCATTTTGTAATTATTTTGTCTAATGGATTTTGTTTTGTTGTTTTTTCTTATTGTCTCTCCACTTTATAGAATTATTAAGTTAATTTCTTTTGGTTCTACTTTTATTATTATTATTTTTCTCATAGTGCCCTTCTTTTTTCCTTAAAATTCTATTAGAGGGTACTTTTGCACACTTTTTATCTTTGTATTTTGGAATTCTTCTAGTATTTAATTTGGATATTATTATTCATTGAAAGATGTATTTATATTTTTATTTATGTTTAATTTGCTTTGGTGGATTAGCTTTCTTTGCTATTTTATTATTTCATGCTAAAGTTAGCTTGGAACCATATGCTCTAGTTAGATAAAGAGCAAGATCACCCTAACCTATGTTCACTTCTTTACTAGCATAATATATTCCATGCATATAATTTTGACCTGTTTTAATTCTCCATTTCTCAGTTGTTGTTCTTTCTTTACCCTAAGCAAGACACTTTTTTTCCCCTCTTCATATATTATTCTCCAATTTGGATTTTTTTTTCAGTTCATATTTTCACGTTTTATTTTTGGTTATTTTTATCTTAGTTGTTGCAATTTTTATTTCATCAAAATGTTTCTTTATCTTTAATCTTCTTTTGCAGTCCCAAAATACTTGAAAATCTCACAATTTCTACACTTAATGTTCACTTTTTCACTAGAATAATACATCATGCATTCTTGGTAAAAAATGATAGATCTAATTTTCACCCATTTTAATTTTAATTTTTTTTGGTTGTTCATTTTTTCCTAAACAATTACACTTTCTTCTTCTTCTTGATCTTTTTGTTTTTCTTTCTCTTCATATTTCATTTTCACCATCTTTGAGATTTTAAGTTCATATTTTCACATTTTGTTTTTTGGTATTTTATCTTAGTTGTTGAAATTTTTTGTTCTTTAGAATGTCTTTAGTTTTAATGTTTAATACATCTAATTTTTACCTATTTTGATTTTGAGTTTTCTATTGTTATCTTTGCATCATAAGCAATTGCACGCCTTTTTGTACTGTTTTTCAACTTATTTTTAGTTTGTATTAACAATGAGTTATGTTATATTTTTTAATTTTTGTTTTGTGTTATCTTCGAATGTATATCTTATATGAACTGAGCAAAACTCAAATTAATGTCTATCCATATCTCAATAGAGAGAGAGATATAACTTTGATTACTGTTTTTTTTTCTTTTTTCTTATAATGTGAAAATCTAAACTTACATTTTTAGTGATCAAATTTTATTTATCATTTTTAACATGATATGTAATTAACAATTTTATAGTCAATCTTAAGTCTTTAAAGTTGTTTCTTGAAACAAAATGTTTTCTACCTTATTTGAAACTTTAAGTTCCTAAACAATCGCATGAATATTCAAAATGGTTTTCATATATTTGTTGTTATATATTTAAACGTTCGCTTTATATATAATTTTAAAAAATTGTTATAATATTATTGTTCGTGCATAACACATATCCACGCTAGTGTGTGTGTATATATACACACACACACACACACACACAATTAAAATTCTAGAATCTTATCCTGCTTTGTTATTATTATTATTATTTTTTTTTTTAAAAAAGAACTTGGGCCTAAATGTCTGTTGCCCGCCTATCGCTGGAGCACCCGTGAACCCACATGGTGGCACGAGGCAGGTGCCCAGCAGGGTTGCATATTTTTAATTAAGAAATAGTCAAACAAGACAATTAAAACAAATAAAGACCATTTGGAAATTCGGGCAATGAATCATTTATTTCCGTCCCATTTTCAAGAATATTAGTAATAAATAAGAGCCTACCTACTCTTGGAAAAGAAGCCCTAAAGGGGATAACTTTTCACATAATTTTTTTTTAACTGTTCGATCAATTTTCCTAATCTATTGATTATTCTATATATATAAAAAATCTTATGGTACACGTTAAAAAATATACATCTATATAAAACATAATAATTATTTAACTGAACTAATATCAAATGAAAAATAACATATTTTAATTGTATTAAAACTTTTGATTATATTATGAAAATATATAATCTATTCCTTGATTGAATATACGTTTGTGATTGTTGGCTAGAATTAAGTCTCTTTAGTTTTCAATATTGTTAACAAGTTGAATTCCATTATTTGACTGATGTTATTTATTAATTAGAAATTATTTATTGTATTTAATATTAAGAAATGATTAATTTTCCAATGACGATAAACCGGTACATTGCTTTAAATTATGGAATTATCTCTGAATTTATTATCAATCCAAGGAAGATCGAATTGAGACTACCTTCGGCTGAGATTTTTTTCATATTGATTTTATTTAAATTTCTACGTTTATTTTTTTAAAAATTAATTCTAGTTGTAATCTCTTTAAAATCCACCTACTTTTATTATTTTTATTTAATATCCTTGTTATCTTAAAATTTGTCAAAGTTATTCACTGTGGATTTGACTATTTTCACCTTATCTACAATTTATTTTTCTTCAAGAAGAGTAAAATTTTATTTATGGTTGTTTCGGCATCCATCAATTTAATTTGTTTTGGCGCGCATGTAACTTATGTCAAGTAATTCTAGTTTTCTACTCTGAAAATTGTATAACTCATTTAATATGATTTCTAATTTATTAGAACTTATATTTAAAACATACCACCTAAACTATTTAATTAAGCATACCGCGTGTTGGTGTGCACAGTTCGATAAATTGAATGAATTGTTCCAAAATCAAACTTTCGGTACAAATCAAATATCGAATCAAGGTTCCGTTTGATATCTGGTACACATTTTTGGTGTAATTTTGATTCGGTACGTGCTGAACCGATAAAATGTACACATTTAATACTGCGTATCAAAAATATGTACCAACTAAGTCTTTTCCAATATACCAAATTTTGAGCGAAGTGGCGTATTGCATACCCGTAACCGTACACCGTACCGAGGATTACAGTGAATTCAATGACTACTTTGTCCCTTTTTTGGGGGGTGGGGGAGGGGGGGGGATGATGTCGTTGTCGTATGCCTTGTTGAATTGCGCATTTTAGAGACATGGAGTTTATGAAGAGCTTGGCATTAAGAAGCTCTTGAGAGGACTCGGTTCCATTAGGCAATAACCATCATTTTGAAATGAAATTATCTCTATACTAGCCACTGCAACCGAAAACATTCAAACCACCAGGAAAGGTATGAGAAACACGAGCTTTTTCATTTTGATAAACTTATCTACTTGTTATGAAGAAAGAGCGTTTAAGGTTGAAAGTGTTGAGTTTTGTGCTAATTAAGTTTGTGGGAATTATTGTTATTAAATTAAAATACGAAAGATTTAGTCTCTTTTAACTTCTTAGGGATATGGAAGAATTAGTCTCTTCAAATTTTTCATTGAAATATGAAAAGTTAGGTTGTTTGATCTTCTAATTTATTAGTTGTTAATGAGGACTCTAGAATCATCTAAGACTCCCTATAAATAGTTAGTGAATTTGTGTTCATGAGTGTGAGACAACAAAGTTGTATTGTGTAGTTTAGAAATCAAGTATTTTGTCTCTCCAAGAATTCCCAACATTTTTCTTGGGGAAATTGGCATGTTGCACCCCCTAAATATACTTAATTGACATTATACACCTTAAAATTAAATTTTTAGCATTTTGCACCCTTGAAAATATATTAGTTTGGCACTTTACACCCACCATTCATTCTCATTAGAAATTTCCACCGGAAATAGTATTCCGGGCAAATTTGAGAAATATCAAGAATTCATAAGGTAATTTGGAAACCAAAAGATAATATCATGAATTCAAAACCTGACCTAAATATTATCAATAATTTATCTTAAATTTAGTACCCTCACTAGCTTAAATCAAATTGTCATGATTGCGTCTACTATCACTTTAAAATCACCTCGCAATCTAAAGAAACAAGGCTACCATTGAATGACGAAGATGAGAACTTGTGTATGATAGTGCATAGTTCAATAAAACCAAAACCGATAAAAATTAGCCAAATAAAAATATTTTATGGTCTATTCTCAATGTGAAGTGCTCTTTTGTTGTTATCATCTTTTCTAAACATTCCCATGACTGTTTATTACCCA
Source organism: Petrea volubilis (assembly GCA_026212405.1). Taxonomy (NCBI): domain Eukaryota; kingdom Viridiplantae; phylum Streptophyta; class Magnoliopsida; order Lamiales; family Verbenaceae; genus Petrea; species Petrea volubilis. The sequence continues at coordinate 36,432,858 of CM047870.1, forward strand.
ACCATATTAGTCAAAATTCTTCAATTTATTGCTAGAAATTAGGTGAAAAGTGAAGAGATATTGAGAAGCGCTCAATCTGTAATGGGAGTTCCTTTGCAATCTATTTTTTCTCCAATTTTTCTATAATGCATCCTAGTTTTTGGGAAAAGAGTCGGCGTTCTGGTTATTTTATTTATTTATTTTTATATAAAAAATTGAATTTGCCCTTTTAATTTTGGATGAATTATTATTTCCGGTAGAAATTTTTTATGGAAATGGGTGGAGAGTGCAAAGTGCCAAACTAATGTATTTTCAAGAGTGCAAAATGCCAAAATGTCAAGTACTGAAGTTGAGAATAATGCTACGAGGATGCATATGGCCAAAAAGAGTATTGGATGATATTTCATGTCCCGTCCACGACCCTGTCAAAAATTTTTGTGATAACTTGAGCACAATTTGATTGGTCTCAAATTCGGTATTTTACTCAAGAACAATGCATATAAAGATCCATCATCATTTTATTCGCGAGAAAGTGGTGCTAGTAGAAGAAATCAAGCTTATAAATGTTGATTCAAATGAGTAAGCTGTAGATATTTTTACAAAGGTGTTACCAAAGCCGAAGTTTAAAGTGCTACGCACTAAGTTGGGAGTGGTGTAAAAAATTAGCACAAATGAGGAGTGTTGAGTTTAATGCTAATTAATTTTATGGGAATTATTCTCATTAAATTAGAATATGAAAGGTTTTGTCTCTATATCATTCATACGGATATAGAAGAATTAGTCTCTTCAAATTCTTCATTGTAGTATGAAAAGTTAGGTTGTTTGAACTTTATCTAAAATTTTGGTCACGATACTAACACTTTCCCAACATACACTAATGAGAAAACAAATATTTGTTTTCAAATTTAAAAATCATTTAACGCAAATATTTCAACAGGATATTATGTTGTTGAAGGCAATCATAACGAATAAGCATTTATAAGCAAATTCCAAATTGTTAAATCATAATCCGAATAATGTAAGAATTTTTAAATATAACTATATATTACTAATGTATATGGATTTTACATACTTTTTATATATTATAATGGTTAAAAGATTTAAGCAGTTTTAGTAAAAATAATACTTATCTTTTTCGTATGGTTAATTAACTCCAAACAATGCAATTTCTTCATATGGTTAATTATAAATAAGATATTCACTGAACAATAGAAGATACCATTTTTTTTTCTAATTTATGTATTTTATTTAACTTCAATAACTATCATTTTTATAATGTTCATGCATAGCATGAGTTCTATATATATATATATATATATATATATATATATATATATATATATATACTAGTTGGGGGTAGCACCGGGCGAGGGGCTGTGCATGGGGTGTAGTGTATGATAATTACGGCATGCTATGTGGGAGATGGATCTTGTTTGTTTGTATGTTTGTTATTAGTCGTAAATGAGTGGACGCAGAGATGTTATGCACATATTATTTTTTTTGACTAATTATGGTTTTTAGCAATTATCTAACATTGGGTCTATTGGGATTTAGAAATATTTTGTGATGAATGTATAGAGAAACCTCCTTTGGATTTGCCCAAGCCATTTATTTCTTTTCGAATGTGGCTTGCTTTGATTTGATGCATTTCATGTAACAGACTTGCATGGTCTTGGAATATGGGTGTCCGATCTTTTAGATAACAGGGAGTTTCGTGAGGGAGAGGGAGGGGAATTGGTTCAAAAGCCCTGACGGAAAACTTTTATCAGAAATCCCATTTTTTCTTGTGGGGGTTGGGGCGACGTTAGGATTCACCACCAAAAAAATAGAAAAAATACAGAAGCCCAAACCCCTTTCGCGTACTGTGCATAAGCGGCGTCGATTTGTATCCCAAGTCCGCACATATATTTGGAAAAACGAAAAACCCTACTAAGCAATATGTTGAAACGTATACTAGAGTAACTAGACAATGTGGCTGGCTTGAGAAGGCCCAATGGTATCCCAATGGCCAGCTTCCTTTTCTTTGTGAAAGCCTGAACCGTCTGCTGGGCCGCCGCAATGAAACAGTCCGGCAAACAACATCACGTTGGCTTCTGACCAGTCTTAAGACTCTTAACCAATGTTCTGAAAACCGGACCGGACACTGAACCGGCGGCCTTATTGGTCATCGGTTCGACCGGTTCGATCGGTTCGACCACCGGTTCAACCGGTGTGACGTCATAAATATGTAATAATTATTAAATTAATTTTTTTATATAAAAATATATATATATATTAAAAAAATAGAGAAAATCCAATACTAATAATAAAATCAAATAAGAAATTCACTTTACTATTTAATAAAAATACAACTCCATTAAAATTATTAACATTCAAATATTAAAAATTAAATAAAATATATATTATATTAAAAAAATTTAAAAACATCTAACAATATATTAAAAATAGAGAAAATCCAACAACACATTAAAATAGTTGATTTCTTCTCTCTCTTTCTCTTTTTTCCATAATTTTCTTTTCTTCTCTCTCTCTCTTTTTTCAGATTTTTCTTTTCTTCTCTCTCTCTCTCTCTCTTTCTTTTCTTTTCTTCTCTCTCTCTCTCTTTCTTTCTCTCGCTTTCTCTTTCTTCCAGATTTTTCTTTTTTTCTCTCTCTCTCTCTCTCTTTTCTTCTCTCTCGTTTTTTTGCAGATCTCTCCTCTCACTCTCTCTTTCTCTCTCTGTCTCGATCTCTCATCTTCTTCTTCTCTATCGAGCCCATTTTCTGAAATCAACACTTTACCTTACCAGGCCGCTGTAAATGACTGCGGAGAGGCGACGAGCGGAGGCGCGGCGGAGAGGAGCAGGCGGAGGCGCTGCGGAGATGAGACGGGCGGAGGCGCGGCGGAGAGGAGACGGGCGGAGGCGCTGCGGAGACGAGACGGGCGGAGGCGCGGTGGAGAGGAGAGTCGACAGGCGGCGGCCGACGGACGGAGGAGGGGAGAGGCGAGGTTCAAATGGGGGAGGCAAAAAATCCGCCCGCCGAACCGGTCCGGTTCACGAGACCGGTTCCACCGGTTTTTCACCGGTTTTTGACGGTTCGTGGCGGGCCGAGTTGGTACCGGTTTTGGAGGTTGATTCGGACCGGACCAGGCGCCGGTCACTGGTCGAACCGGTCCGACCGGCCGGTCCGGTCCGGTTTTGAAAACACTGCTCTTAACACACCTAGGCAGCTAAAGCAGTCTCATTTCCTGGGCCCACAGAAGACAAAACTTCCCCCTCTACCCAATCGCAAAAGAGCAACTATCCCAAGTAGGCCCCACCGGACGAAGGGAAAGGCCCAATCGGGTGTTGCCACCTCCGTGCAGTTGCTGTGGTTCAAAGTTACTTTGTTCAAGTTGAACATTAATTTTAAAACCAGAACTTTCAAAATATCAATTGGAAGTCTCCCGATTAAATGTCCCCATAAGTTGATCTTTCATGGTGACAAGAAAGTCTTCGCTTCTGGGGAAGGTTCAAGTGGTTTGTATTTTCATTAGTTATTATTTTATATTTGAGTTAAATCTATTTTTAGTCCCATAGGAAATCGTTAATTTCACATTTAGTCCCATAGGATACATTTTCTCACATTTAGTCCCATAGGAGTAGTTTTTACGCCACATTTAGTCCCACCGGCGGCTTTTTTAATTTATGATTTTTAAAATTGCTGATGTGTCCGGCAAAACAGCCCATGTGGCATTAATCGTTGCTGACATAAGAAAAAAAACGCTGAGATGGCATTTTTCAATATTTTTTTTGCATATGTGGTACATGACAATAACAAAACACTTAATTCATTTAAAATATAAAATATAATTAAAAATATATATAAAAAATTAAATAATATAAAAATTGCATAAAAAAAATACATATTATAAAAATTTAAACTCAAATATAATATATAAAAAATTGAAAATAATTATAACACACACACAAACACACACACCAGAACACACACAAACACACACATCTGCACACACACACACACACACCAGAACACACACAAACACACACATCTGCACACACACACACACACCAGAACACACACAAACACACACACACCTGCACACACAAACACATACACCAAAACACACACAAACAAGAACACACACACAAACACACACACCAGAACACACACGAACACACACACCAGCACACACACACCTGCACACACACACAAACACATACACCAAAACACACACAAACAAGAACACACACACAAACACACACACCAGAACACACACGAACACACACACCAGCACACACACACCTGCACACACACACAAACACATACACCAGAACACACACAAACAAGAACACACGCACAAACACATACACCAGAACACACACAAACACACACACCAGCACACACACACACACACACACACACACAAGAACACACACACACACACACACACACACACACACACACACCATGTTCTCTTCCCCACAGGGGCCGCCACCATCGCCGTCGCCACTGTCGGAGTCGTCGCCACCGTCGGAGTCGTCGCCACCGCCATCTCCTTGTTCCAGCCGCCACGACCGATGTCGTCGCCATTTTCTTCTAGATCCAGTCCTTACATTTTTTTTCCCCTTTCTTCTCATCCCCACCCACCATCTTCTTCTTCCTCCCTCACCCTCCCCCACCCAACCCCCTTTTTAGATCTGATTTTTTCTTTGTTTTTTTCATATTTGAATTGTGTGTGTATGTGTGTGCGCGCAGGTGCGTGTGTGTGTGCGTGTGTGTGTGTGTGTGCGTGCGTGAGTTCTTTTGTGTGTATGTGTAGGTGTGTGTGTGCAGGTGTGTGTGAAATTGTGTGTGGGCTTGTGTTCTTGTGTGTGTGTGTGTGTGTGTAGGCGTGTGTGTGCGTGTGTTCTTGTGTGTGTGTGTGTGAAATTGTTATATTTTTTTTGAATATTTATTTTTTTATTATATATTGTCTATTTTTTTATATTATTTAGTATAATTATATTAACTAATTTATATTTATATTTTAAATAAGTATTTTATTTATTTTTTAATTTTTATTATACACTCATCATGCCAAGTCATATGCCACATATTCAATACACTGAAGAAAATGCCACATAGATTTGGTAATCGGACACATCACCCAATTTCATAATTTAATTGCAAAAAAATCCGCCGGTGGGACTAAATGTGGCGTAAAAACTACTCCTATGGGACTAAATGTGAGAAAACGTATCCTATGGGACTAAATGTGAAATTGACGATTTCCTATGGGACTAAAAATGGATTTAACTCTTTATATTTTTATTGAAAAAATATTGTTTTTATATTTGGTATTGGTTGTCCTGCAACAATTGAAAAGATAATTGAATACGTAAATTATTAGATTAAATATATTATTTTATTTTTTAGTCATACGCTGATAATATTCCTGCCCTACCCTAGCCGCCTGCCGGAAATTAAGACCTGTTAATTTTCATTTTTTCCGGTGTCGAAAGAAACGTATTTAGTTAAATAATCAGGTTTTTTGAATCGCCGGAACCTTTTTTTATTTCGCTTACCGAATGAGAAAGTTGCGTACAAATTTGATTTTCTAGAAAACAATTTTCTAAAATTTTAATTTGACTCCAAAAGTAAAAATTTCTGACTTCCGTTCCTAAGTATAATTTAGGAATTTGGGCTTCATTCCAAGTTTAATTTGCAACTGCAAAATGAATTCCTTGATTATTGGCTTCTAACACTTCGGTCTAGCCACTTGATGGTATATTTCATTGACAGATGCAATTATAAATTATATTTTAATTTTATATAAAGTTTTCCAAATTATATATATGTATTCTGATTAATTTCATACCATCCGAGTTAGAATACTTATTTTGCCAACTAAGACACTAAGAATTTTATCTCCATCCATAGTCAAGGTAACAATATTTACGCGTGCGTGTTGACACCAACAAAAATAATATTAGTAACCAAAATTAAATTATAATATTCAAATTATTTATATATAATATATATCAAGTGATAATAATTTTTATCTTGTCACTACTGATATTTATTAATTGAAAATTATTTTTATTTTGTAACTAAATGATTTAGAGATGATAAGTTTAGTGTTTTAAGCTGTCATCATTTACAATTGACTACACTCTTTTATAGACGATTTAATGGTATTTTTGACAAAATCACTTTTGCCGCTAAATGACATTGTTACCTATCAATCGTTACAACTTAAACATAATTTTTGTTATTGATAAACCTATAAATTCATTTTATGACAAATTAAATAATACTTTTAATTTATCCCTCAATACATATAATTAATATTAATTTTTATATTACCACATACTATAATATGTAAGAACGTATAAAATGTTTCAAATAAGTTTAGCCAAACACTCTCTAAGTTAGGAGGATGTTCGGCTAAATATAGGAACTCTTAAAAACATCATATAAGATGTTTGAGATCAATAATATATCGTAGATTGTTTAACATAATTATAAGTTATTGGATCTTATTTTAAAAATAAGCTATTAAAGTGTTTAGATAAATAAATTAGATGTCGGCTTATATGATATTAGTAATGACAATATTGTAATTAAATGAGTTGAAAACAAAGGATGTTGGTAGATCTTAAAAAATAAGTAAGCACATTCTTACTTTTCTAAAAAGAGCTTATAAGTTTCCAAACATCTTATTTTTGAAATTTATAAGCTCATTTCCTTAAAATTTAGGCAAACACTTTAACACATCTTATAAGCTGTAAAATATCTTATAAGATGTTTTGAAAAACTTATAAGCTTAACCAAACACCCTCGAAGATATTTAGGGAAAACTCTTTCCAAAAAAAAAAAATAATAATAAAGAGGTGCCAATTTATTTTGAAAATCTTGAGGAGTTCCCTTATTTTCAAAGTGCAATTACTAAAATCTAATCAATTACACCGGTTTTATTTATTCAAACACATTAATAGTTTATTTTTAAAATAAGTCCCAACATGTTATAAACTCTTAAAACATTTTACAAGCAAGAGCTTATAAAATATTTGAACTAAGTTTAGTCAAATAACCTGCCAAGATAATGTGGTGGTCTGTTGCTCATATATATATATATATATATATATATATATATATATATATATAGAGTAAGGTAACTGGTAAAGAAACTGCAGATCATAAAAATTTGTAAGAAGCACTAAAAATGGCATTGCCTAATGGAATAAAGTCCACTGAAGAGCTTCTTGATGCTCAAGCTCATGTTTGGAACCACATTTACAACTTCATAAACTCCATGTCCCTAAAATGCGCAATTGAATTGGGCATACCCGATATCATCCACAAACACGGAAAGCCTATGACGCTTTCAGAACTAACCGATGCCCTCCCTGTCAACAAAGCCAAATCCCTGTGGGTCGAACGCCTAATGCGCATACTGATCCACTCCAAGTTCTTCATCAGAGACGAGAACGAGAGGTATTGGCTTACACCAGCCTCTAGCCTCGTCTTCAGAGACGAGCCAATGAGCGTGGCACCATTAGCGCTAGCCGTGCTCAGCCCGACCATGACAGCTCCTTGGCATCACGTGAGTGAATGGTTCCAAAACGATCATGACCCGACCCCATTCGTGACTGCTCACGGGAAGAATTTCTTTGAGCTTGCCGAGCAAGACTCATGGCTCAATGAATGCTTCAACGAAGCTATGGCCAGTGATGCACGTTTGGTGACTAGTTTGATTATGAAAGATTGTAGACATGTTTTCGATGGGTTGAGTTCGATTGTGGATGTTGGAGGCGGCACAGGGTATGTGGCCAAGGCTTTTGCTGATGAATTCCCGGGCATGAGATGCAGTGTTCTTGAACTTCCATATGTTATTGCTGGCTTGGAAGGGACCGAGAACTTGACCTTTGTCGAGGGTGACATGTTTGAGTCAATTCCTCCTGCTGACGCAGTATTCATGAAGGTATGGAAAAAACGCACTTTTGGTATTCATCAATTTTGATATTTCATCTTCACTTTTTTTCATTAAAGATGGTCCTGCGGTGAGTGTTTCTATTAGAACTAACGACAATTAATTTTGAGACATTACGAAATTACATTCATCCCTCCTATCACTTTCTCAAAATTATATTCACCCTCTGATAGATTTTTACCATGGATTTTGATAAGAAAATTTTACTAACGAGATATTACCCAGTTGGGTTATTCCAAAGTAGTGTTGTCAACCGTTAAATTAAGTGTAATAAGGTCATAATTTTATTTTTTAATATTTTTTGACATCATCATGCTCAAACCTAACAGTTAAGAATATCTGTTGGATATTATTCAATTGGATAACATGAAAATTTTTATTTATAAATACTTAATTTCTTTCATCTCCATAAGTTTAAATAGAGTGATCATTCGATACCAATACATCAAAATTTCTTTCGCCGAAAAAATGATTTTTACGATATTGATAGCGATAAAATTGTGCCTAAATTGTATATTACTATTTGTAATTAGCGACACCGCAGCCAAAACTTTGTCATATAGTTGGTCAACCCCATTTGTCACTAAATTAATTACTAAATTTTCAATCGATGAGGGGTTATTTTTATTGGCACGCAATAGTTGACCGGCAAACTGCCCCATAGATTGGGGGGTGACTTTAATTAACCCTAATAAATATCTAATATCTCAAATCTCTAGTAGCTTATCTTTCCATTCAATAGTGTGACTCAATTATGTTTCCTAAAAACTTTCTAATATATTGATATGAAGAAATTGTTGTTATAGCCTAACAAATCTTCTATGTACAAATTAAATGACAAGCAGTGGATATTGCATAACTGGTCTGATGAGGAGTGTGTTAAAATACTAAAGAACTGCAAAGTGGCTATCCCCGGTCAAGACAAGGGAGGAAAGGTGGTTATAATTGACATAGTGATGGAGAATGAGAGAGACCATGAGACAGTGGAAACTCAACTCTTCTTTGATATGCAAATGATGATTATGGCCCCTGGAAGACAGAGAGCTGAGAAAGATTGGGCAAAGCTCTTTTCTGATGCTGGCTTCACAAGTTACAAAATTACTCCTGTGTTAGGACTGAGGTCTCTTATCCAAGTTTTTCCATGATCAACCAAAAGGATGCAATAAAACAATGTCTTAGAGGTGGATCGTTGTATCAAACCAATATATTTTGGCTTGTTAATTAATCTTTTTATCGAACAGTCTAATCATTTAAATAATAAATTTAAACTTTTATATTTTTTGACCATTTTCATCACATAGGATTTTTTTTTATTTATTCAATGTATGTGGTTGGATCTCTATGATCATATTAAAACTATGAGACTTGACTTCGCATAGAGATGAAAGTCTTGAAACAGGTCCCTAAGGTGTGATCAAATTACTCCAAGTCATTTAGTTTAACTGAGACTGGGGTATCAACTTGATTCACTAATAGATTTGCATTTTTAACATATTTCAAATGGGAGGATGTCTTGTTTCATGGACATCGAGTGTAGTGACACCCATATGCATAAATGGGTATTCATTAGAGATTGAGTTCACTGAGGATCTCACATGAAAACTCCTAAATGAGAATAAAAGAATTAGGAATGTTTCCTAACTTATGATGTGTTTTAACTAGTCCTTAGACTTGAGATTTCATATTAGTCTTGTGTGTGGGCATTTATACTTTGATATAGGTGTCGGCTCCATTACGAATCTTCGTGCTCCTATATTGGGTGTAGATCTCCCATATATGACTACTAATGAAAGTCAATAAAGGATTCATTGTTTGCTTAGTTGACCGAGTAAGTATTTTGTATATTCTATTGTAATTAGTTCACTTAAATCCTTGTGCAAGGTGGAGGACAATGATTATAAAATAGGTTTTCTAAGTCAAATGTCAAATTGACTACTTGCAAAGAATTATGAGAATTGAGGTTTGAAGGATTTTCCAAATCCCATGTCCTAAACCTCAATTGAAAAACTAGACAACAAAGGAACCGTATTTGCACAGTAAATTATAAGTAGAAAGGTCCGCTCTAATACTTAACCTATTGGCTAGGTATTCGTGGGCTTGTTGTAAGACATCGACCACGATGGATGAGGTCCATTAATTAGAAAGGGTTATAATAAAATAGTGATTAATTAAAGAGTTTAATTAGTTATAGATAATTTTATTATCTAAAATATTGCTTTCAAAGCAAGCCCGTTGTTAATCAATTGGTGAACCTAAGGGTGATATACAAGAGTTGACCAAGCACCTAAGTATATGAATTGATTAATAAGGATTAATCAAATTGAATTGGTTAATGAGATCAATTGAATTGAGGGCTGATTCAATTGATCTATCTTATTAAATTGGTGGATAGGAATCAATTTGTGGAAATTGATTAAGGAATTAATTGATTAAGAATCAATTGATGAAATTAATTTGAGATTGGATTTCAATTAATTTAAAATGAGATTTCAATTTAGGACTAAATTGAAATTGATTTTTAATTTAAGAACTAAATTGAAATAAGTTTTCAATTGATAACCAAATTGAAATATAATTTTAATTTAGGGATTAAATTGAAATTAATTTGGGGATTAAATTTTAATTTGGGGATTAATTTTAGGATTTCAATTTAAATATAAGACTATAAAATAAATTTTATGGTTATCACAAGGAACGAGAATTGGAGGAAAACAAAATGAGTTCAAATTGAACTCTAAATGCGGCTAGGGATGGCAATGGGGCGGGTTTGGCCAAATCTAGGACCCGCCCTGCCGGAAAAATTTTGGACCCGGGCCCGAACCCGGGCGGACCTATCGGGTTCGGGTTGGACCTAGTAGATCCGGTTTATGTTTTAAAAATAATTAAAAAATATTTTTTTTTAAAGAAAATTGATATTATTAGAACTTTATAAATTTGAAAAAAAATAATAGCATTACTAAAACATTAATTATTTATAAATTTTTATGAACATATTTTAATTTTTAAAAAATTAAACATCATTATCACATATTTATTTGTATATATTTTGAAATCATAACTTAATTATTAATGTTATATAATTATTTTTATATACACGAGTATTATATTTATTTTTTTAAGTAACTATTTATATAATATATACTTTTATATATGAAATATAGATGTATATTATATAAATTTATATAAAATAATAAATAAAAATATATATAAATTACGAATCAAAACGGGTCCGGGGAGTGTCTGTGTTCCAAAAATAAAGATTTGGGATCCGTCCCGGACCCCATTAGGAATTTTTAAACCCGTCCCATTAAAAATGAGTTCAGATCTAATTCGGATCTATTACCATCCCTAAATGCGGCACATGCTAGGATTAATTGAGTGTATAAATACCCAACGTGGCCATGATCTGAAGACACGAGAATTCACACTTGGAAGAAAAAGTTCCTTTCGTTCTTTTCCTTCAAAAGCCATCATTACTTTTTGTCCTCTAGTGGAGTCATTAATTCTTAGTTTAGTGTTTAATCAATTAGCATTAAATTAAAATTTAAGTTTTATAATTGTCCACCCTTTTTATAGCTCCATATACTAAAGAGTTAATATAGAGATTCAAATAGACTACGGTTTAAATTCAAATTATGCATAGAATTTAAATTCGATGTACGGTTAACGTGCGGATATATTTAGAGGAAAGACAATTGAATTCTTACAAAAGTGCAAACCGTTCGTAAAATTCAAGAACATGAATCGCGTATTTAAATATGCTCTTGTCCATATGACAACATGAGTGCTAGAGGTAATTAGATTACTTAACTTATTTAAACGATGTGGTTATTTAATTTGCATAATATATCCACATCACGATAGTCATGGAACAATAGAATTTGCATATGATATGTTATATATCTTAAATAAATTTTATGATATTCCAATGCGCCTACGTTCCGGGACCTATGTGAAACTAATACAATCAGGTAAAAATGAAATTTACTTTCCAACTAAATGGCGAATTACACAATATTATGTCACATTGTAGACATTTAGTTTGAGGGCTAAAATTCAGAAAACTTGACGGATATGGAATATTGCAATGTGAGACATTCATATTCAATAAATCATTTTTTTTTTCCTTTGGAAGCCAATGAATATTATCATAGATTAAACAGTTAAAATATCTTATGTTACAAAGGAAGAAGCTAACACTACTTAAAAAAAACTGCTACTTAGCCACTAATTTAAATTCTGCTATGAAAATCGTTAGCAAAGAATTAGCCACGAAAAATGTCCGACGTTACAAAAGAAGAAGCTAATACTACAAAAAAAAACTGCTACTTAGCCACTGATTTAATGCTACAAAAAAAAAAAAGTATGATATTCTTTTACTAATTGCAAAAGTAAGAAAGAACATCGAAGCATACATGATAAGACTGAAATGAAGCTACCATAATTTATAGCCTTATCATGTTTCTGATTTTAACTTTATTCTTCTATTACTGTCACCATTACTATGCAGAACATTTCTTTGCTAATATAAGCTCTTAAAACTTCAATTTAAGTTCACCATTCTTCTCCTTATGTTTAGAAGAGTCCGGCCTCTTAATTGCTCTGCAGCAAAACATTTTAACAAAAGTTCTTTTCTACATTGAGATCTAGCTAGCTGGTGCAATTTTTTTTTTGAGGTGATCAAGAGATTTAGTAATTAACGTAAAAGAAATGATAAGCAACTTCAACCATCACTAATTCATGTAATAATTGCTTTCAATAGGAATTTAGTTTGAATTACCACTTGCATAGAGTTTTCTGGGGAAGCTGGATTTTCTTTCCTCATTGCTTTTATAGGGCTTTGTATTTTGGCTGATGATTTATGTTATTGTTTATTACTTCTTGAGCTTAAGTTAATGATTGGTGTCTTAATGGCTTATGAACTAAAATATGGTGGCTATTTTGTTGAATGTCGCTGCAAGGTGTTTGTTTTCTTTTTCCCCTTTCTTTCATTGAGAGTTAGTATCAATTTGTAGCTGCAAGAATTTAAAAGGGCGGGGAGGGGCCTGCATTACTCGGTTAGAATCTATCATCTTATTATAATAACTAAGTCTGACTTGATTGTATTAGCTAAGTTCAATATGCAAAAATAGGATTGGCTTGGTGAATTTTTCTTCTTTCCTAGTGAAGTCGAATTGATTGGAGCCATAAAACAAATAAATCATGTTATTTTGCTTTTCCAGAATTGATGCCATATTTCTCTTTAAACAAAAATGATCAAATCAAAATTTGTGTCGAATGTAGAATAATACCCGAGTTACCCGAAAATCCATCCACTTCTGTTCAAAGTTGATTAATTTTCTACTCCCTCTCACCATTCCCACCACCAATCCTTGGCCAAAAAAAGGGAAGTAAACAATATATTCAATTGATGAAATTGAGCCCACAAAATCAAAGAAAAGCAACTACCAATTGCATTTCGAATGCACACATTAATTAAGAACCAGAAAAGCAAAATTCATAGAAGTTATGATGAAATAAGCAAAAATCCTTCCGCAAAGAAATGCAATTGCACACCGGATGCCAAATATAATTTCATAGAATTCCCGCTGAGATTGGAAGGGATATTTTTCTCCTTTGAAGTTGAAGCCAAATTAAAGTGAGGGTGGTTTTGCTTTTTGAGAAGAAGAGAGTATATGGTGGTTTTCCAGAACGTGGGTTTCTTTAGAACGTGGAATTAATTTAGAGTAGTATCATATTATATTTTTAACCTCATAGAAGAAACTGTGATGAATATGGAAAAGGATAAATTTTGGAATTGAAAAAATTGGTATCCGAATTTCCAATAACGTGTTAGGATTTTTCAATTTTACCCTTTACATTACATTTTTGTTCTCATTTTACTAAAAACTATAGGGTGAAAATTGTAAAGTAATAAAAGTAACTGCCATTTTAGATACAAAATCAACTTTCTCTTTATAATAGTATAGATGAGGTGCTACTGATTTATGTAATACCAAAGTGGTGTTGTCATCCGTTAGATTGAGTATGATAATATCATAATTTTATTTTTTTAAATATTTTCTGACATTATCATATTTAAATCTAACGTCTAGAAACATTAGTTGGGTATTACTCAATTGGATAACATGAAAATTTTCATATAAAAGATATTAATGAATAGTTAATTTCTTTCGTCTCCAAAAATTTAAATAGAGTGATCATTCCATGCCACTACAACAAAATTTATTTTTTCGTAAAAATGATTTTTACAGTATTAATAGTGATAAAATTGTACCTAAACTATATATTATTATTGACAATTAGTGATACTCGCAACTAAAACTTTGTCACAAAATAGCATTTTCACCCCCTTATGTCACTAAATTGATTCCCAAATTTTCAATTGATGTGGGATTATTTTTACTAGCACGCAATAGCTGACTGGCAAACGGCTAACGCCCCATGGTTGGGGGTGACATTAGTTAACCCTAATAGATATTTAATATCTCAAATCTCTAGTAACTTACCTTTCAGATTAGGTGACCATTCAATAGTGTGACTCAATTATGTTTCCTAAAGTTTTCTAATATATTGATACGAAGAAATTATTCTTACAGCCGAACAAAAATCTTCTATGTACAAATTACATGACAAGCAGTAGATATTGCATAACTGGCCTGATGAGGAGTGTGTCAAAATACTAAAGAAATGCAAATTGGCTATTCCCGGTGAAGACAAGGGAGGAAAGGTGGTTATAATTGACATGGTCATTGAGAATCAGAAAGACCATGAGACAGTGGAAACTCAACTCTTCTTTGATATGCAAATGATGATTGTGGCATCTGGAAGACAGAGAGCTGAGAAAGATTGGGCAAACCTCTTTTTGGCTGCTGGCTTCACAAGTTACAAAATTACGCCTGTCTTAGGACTGAGGTCTCTCATCGAAGTTTTTCCATGATCAATCATAAGGATACAATAAAAAACGACTTACAAATGTAATTTACTTTCCAACTAATAAATGGCGAATTACGCAAGATTATAATGAAAATTTTGAGATTGCCACGTGATAATCCATTTAATATCACATTGTAGAAATTTATACTAAAATTCAGAAAACTTCGAGAGATCTGAAATGCAATGAGAGATTCATATTCAGTAAAATCATTTTTTTTTTCTTTGGACGCCAATGAATAATATCATAGATTAAAGTTAGGAACATTCATGTTACTAGCAGACTCTGAGTTTCTGAAACTGAGCTTGGAATATAGACTGTTGGATCAAGAACCAGGTCTCGGATTGTGTACGTTTGTGAAATAAAGGTTTATACGATTTAATGTTCTGAGAGTCTTTCAATTGCTTGAGCTATTTCTTTTGGTATCTCCACAAAAAACTTTGAAGCGTGCTACTCTAGTCAACTTCAATTAGTTGAAATGAAATGAAAATATTAGTCAATTATGATGAATATTTTAAAGAAAGAGGTGGTCGCATTTTGGCAGTTCGGATCATCTGCTACAAAACGGTGCTACATCTACTCCTACACTCATCAATACACGCCACGTGTATTGATGAGCGGTTGAGATAAGGAAAGAGATTTGTCCATATCATAAGTTTTGTTTTTTCTTTATCTCAATCGCTCACGAATACACGTGGCGTGCATTGATGAGTGTAGGAGGAAAAAATTTGCACATCAAGGAAAAAATTATATTATATAAATGTATGTATGTTGAAATTATAGTGAGTAAAAAACTTAATGAAATAATATAAAAAGTATGAAATAAAAATAAATATATTTGTTGCTATTAGATGGGTTGCAATAAGGTAGATATTTTAAATTTGCTCATTACTCTTAGCATTCACAAGCTTTATTTTCTTTTCCAACTCAAAAATCATTGTTAAATCCTCTAAAATATCAGTTGCCTCCATTTATAAGTAACGAAAATTAATATGAAAAAAAGTAGAAAAATATAATGTAAAATATAGGCAAAATATTACACAAGGGACAACAATATTAGAAAATACAATTTTGTCAGGCCACCATCAAAATAAATAAATTGAATAATAATTTTGAAGTTATCGTCACCAAAGTCAAAAAGAAGGTGACAAATAATAGTATTCTTGAATGCATAAAATTGAATAATAGACTGTTAGAGCTTTTTGTCCAATAAATCATATTAAATTAATATTTAGAAATTAAAAGGATGTATTGACCAATTGATAAAAATTATAAAATAAAAAAGAGTGTCAATAACAATTCCCTTATGGGATTTATACGTATTTATCGACTATTTAATCGTGATTCACATTTGGATGTACCCTTGTCTTTCCATATTAAGATACAACACATTATTATACATTGCATTCAAATTGAGCTTCGTCCTACCTAACATCAGATATGCACAAGATTTTACAAATTCGTAGACAAAGTTGGGTAGACGTTGAAAGTTCTCAAAGAATCAATAAATTTCAATTGACCGTGCCTGGCCAATTTCATATTTTTACTTGTTAGAAAAGTGTCCAGCAAGCTAATATATTTTAGCTTGTTAATTACTCTCTATATCAAACAGTCTATTTAATTAAATAATAAATTGAAAGTTTGATACTGTAGGGCCATCTTTATCACATAACATTAGTTATATTATTTATATTTAATGTATATGGTTGAATCTTCATGATCACATTTAAGCTATGGGACTTGACTTCGCATAGAGATGGAAGTATTGAAACAAGTATCTAAGGCGCGATCAAAATTACTCCAAGTCATTGAGTCTAATAGAGACTAGGGTATCGACATGACTCACTAAAAGACTTGCATTTATGATGTATATCAAATGGGATGATGTCTTGTTTCATGGACACCGCATAAATGGGTGCTCATTAAAGAATGAGTTCACTGAGGATCCCACATGAAAACTCCTAAATGGGAATAAAAGAATTAGGAAAGTTTCTAAGCTTATGACGTGCTTTAACTAGTCCTTAGACTTGAGATTTCATAGTAGTCTTGTATATGGGCATTTATACTTTGATATAGGTGTTGACTCCATGACGAGTCTTAGTACTCCTATATTGGGTATAGGTCTCCCATATATAAAGACTAATGAAAGTTAATAAAGGATTCGTTGCCCGCCTAGTTGAGCGAGTGAATTTTCCATATATTCTATGGTAATTACTCTACTTAAATTCTTGCACAAGGTAGATGACAATGACTAGAAAATGAGTTTTCTAAGTCAATTGTCAAATGGACTACTTGCATAGAATTATGAGAATTGAGGTTAATAGGATTTCTCAAATCCCATATGCCAAACCTCAATCATAAAACTAGACAGAGAAGGGACCGTATTTGCATGGTAAGTCATAAGTAGAAAGATTCGCGCTAATACTTCACCTATTGGCTAGATATTCGTGGGCTTGTTGCAAGACATCGACCACGATGGATGGGGACCATTAATTAGAAAGGGTTCTAATAAAATGGTGATTGATTAAAAGAGTTTAATTAATCATAGATTTATCTAAAATATTGCTTTGAATGCAAGCTCGTCGCTAATCGATTGGTGAACCGAAGGGGTCACACACAATAGTTGGCCAAGTATATGAATTGATTAATAGTGATTAATCAAATTGAATTGATTAATGAGATCAATTGAATTGAGGGCTAATTCAATTGACCTATCTTATTAAATTAGTGGGTAGGAATCAATTTGGGAAATTGATTTGGAAATTAATTGATTAAGAATCAATTAGTGAAATTAATTTGAAATTAGATTTCAATTGATTTATTATTTAAAATAAGTTTTCAATTTAGGACTAAATTGAAATTGTATTTTAATTTAAGAACTAAATTGAAATAAGAGTTCAATTAAGAACCAAACTGAAATATAATTTTAATTTGGGGATTAAACTGAAATTAGAATTGAATTAATTATGAATGAATTTAATATTTCAATTTAATTCTAGAATTTTAATTTAACTATAAAACTATGAGATAAATCTTATAGTTAATAGATAAATTCTAGAAATTAAAGATACCAAGAAAATAGAAATACTAAAGGATGGAGAAAGAGAAATTTGAGTCCAAATTGGACTCAAATTGGCCGGCCACTATTGGCTATAAAAGCCAAGGCCAAACCCCACGTGAAGGATGATAAATCAAAAAGGGAATAGTTCTTTGTGGTCTTGTTTTCTTCTCATCTCTAGCCAATCACTATCTATTTTCTTGATTAGGTTAATAACTTTAGTTCATTGTTTAATTGATAAACAATAAATTAAAATTAGCTTACGATATATCCATCCTTTTCATAGCTCCATACACTAAGTGTTAGTATAGAAATTTATATACACTTCGGTTTAAATCCAAGTCCTGCATAGGATTTAAATCTGTGGTGCGGTTAACGCGTGGATACGCTTGGAGGGAGGACAATTGGATTCCTATGAAAGCACGAGCCGTTCGTAATAATTCGAGAACGTGAACCGCGTATTTGAATGCGCTCTATTCCCTACGAAAACAGGAGTGCTAAAAGGTAATTAAATTACTAGACTCGTTTAAATGATTTGATTATGTAATTTGTATAATAGATCCGCGTAACGATAGTCACGGGACAACATGATTAGCATATAGTATGTTATATGTTTTATATAAAATTTTTGATATTCCGTTGCGTATACGTCTCGGGACCTATGTGGAACTAACGTTACTAAAAACATGTTCTTAATTTTATTGATCAACAATCCATTAGTGGCAAAAGTTAGGGCTGATTGGTCTGGTATGAAATTTTATACAAGAATTAAAGAAGTGCACGTTTGTTCTTTCTACTATTTCTCTTGAAAATAGTTGTTCAGTTTTATTTATAGATGTGTTTATTACTTTAATTAGGAAAAATATCCGAGAGTGGAAGTGGCCTCCGCACTAAGCTATCGGCGGCTTGATTACCCCGTCCTATGGACCAAAAGAATAATCGCAATAAACCAACTGTTGAGCACTATGACGGACTCGCAAGTAGACCGGAACAATCGTCTTCAATAAAAACTCGTTGTTCCCTTGCGTACTGCGTCAAGCGCTGCCAAAGTCCTAAGGTGTTCCGGGTCCAGGTCATCAGTCGTCATGTCATCGACACGATTAGTAAACCAACCAAGATACTTTCCATTATGGTCCCTAGCTAGCAATAAGTCCGATCAGGGACGGAATTAAGAATTTAATTAGAGGGGAGGGGGGGGGGGGGATTTTTCGAGCTCATTAGTTATTAAAATGTATAAATATAAGGGTTATATATAGGGAAAATTACCCTGACCACCCCTGAGGTTTGACTAATTTATGAAAAATCCCCTATTTTTTCAAAAATTACCAAAACCCCCCTAAAGTTATATCCATATTACAAATTTATTTGAATTTTCAAAAATAACCCTTCCCTTTTTTTGAGTGATTTACACTGACCTATCCTGAGATTATGTTAATTTACGAGAAACCCCCTATGGTTTCAAAAATTATCAAAAATCCCCTGAGGTTATACTAATATTACAACTAGCACCTACTTAGGTTGACTTATCAACAATATTCATTCCTTTTTTTCCCTCTATAATATTGTTATCACAAAATTTTCATGTAATAGATTTGGAAAAAAAATGTGATTACTTATTCAAATAAATATTCCAAATTTAATGTTATGAATTTATACTAAATACACGTAATATATGCTAAATTTATATTTGAGAAAAATATAATTATATACATCGTATATATCCATTATATGAAATGAGAAATATAAACATTGATTGAAATAAAAAATTAAAATTAAATAATGCACTTGAAAACTTTATTTAGCTTGAGGATTCTAACTCATTTCTCTTGAAATTTACTCCATATTAGCGATAATATAACATACTTGATGTGTTGGTAGATACCATTAATGCATTAAATTCAGAATATTTATTTGAATAAATAATCACATTTTTTTTCAAATCTATTACATGAAAATTTTATGATAACAATATTATAGAGGGGAAAAAAAGATTTAATAGTGTTGATAAGTCAACCTAAGTAGGTGCTAGTTGTAATATTCGTATAACCTTGGGGGGTTTTGGTAATTTTTGAAACCACAGGGGGCTTCTCGTAAATTAACTCAATCTCAGGGTGGTCAATGTAAATCACTCAAAAAAAGGAAAGGGGTATTTTTGAAATTTTAAATAAGTTTATAATATGGATATAACCTTAGGGAGTTTTTGATAATTTTTAAAAAAGTAGGAAATTTTTCGTAAATTAGCCAAACCTCAGGGATAGTCAGTGTAATTCGCCCTTATATATAATATTTACATATAAAATAACAAAATTTATTACATTTATGCGTATACAATCAATATAAAAGTGCTATAATTAAAACAATATATAAAAAATGATACTAAAAAATTAATAAGTTATTCTCTATTCAAAAGAAACAAATATAGTGGTTAATGAATTACTTTTAAAAAATACTTAATAAAGAATTTTTCTAATAATACTCAACAAAATTTACATAAATCCACATAAAAATATATAATCGAAACTCATAAAATATTAAAATAGATTTCTCTCTCTCTCTCTCTCTCTCTCTCTCTCTCTCACACACACACACACACACACAATTAAAAAATTTATTCAATGTTAAAAAAATTTCTTTTCTTTTTTCTCCACCATCACATTTCCAAAATCGTTGCTAATTAAAATATCAAGTCTCAAATTAGTAAGATCCATTCAAACTCAATAGCCCACCAAATAAATATCAAGCTTTATTAAGTTCAATATTGAATAACTATTAAAATTCATATCAACAATTAGAAGATTCAAATCTTTACATAAAAATCAATTACAATAAATAAATGTATAAATTCAAAAATTAGTTCGCAATATCTTGTTGTACGTTTGAAAAAAAAGTTGAATACTGTAGGATTTGTTTATTTTTAGCTTCTCATTTCAAGAGAAAGAGAGAAGAAAAATTCAAATAGGATTTTTAATGTTTTAATTATAATGGAAGAGAGGAGTAAAATTTAATAGAATTTCTAATATTTTAATTTGAAGAGAAGAAGGAGAAAGAGAAAAAGAGATAATTTAATTCATTATGGTAAATGAGATCAGGTAAAAATAAATCACCAAAAATAAAATAGAATAGAAAAAAATTCAAAATTTTATTATATAACTTCTAGTTGTGATCATTTCTCTCCTATGTGCATGTTTATTTCATCGCTTCAAATTGCCTGATATGATTCTTAATGAGTTCAATATATGATTATTATGTGTTTAATCAAGAAAAAAAAATTCAAATTATTAGTTTATGTACTTTTTAAATGGTTCTAAAATACTAAAATTCTCTTTAGAACCCAATATCAACCCATTATCATTCAATCATCAACTCATCGTCAACTCATTTATCACCCAATATCTATATCAACCAGATAAAACATAACTCAACCTAACCCACTTTAAAATATGATTTTAGATTGGATTAAACCCATGATTCCTAATCACCCATTTTACCACCTCTACCAAAAGTTAATTACCAAAATTTGCCTGTGTTGGGTAAACTCATTTTTAGTTCCATAATTTAGTTCTTGTTCTTCGCGGTCTCATGGGTTACAGAGTTGCATTTTTTTTTTGCTCTTTTGAAATTTAATCTTTTTTATAAAAAAAAAATTCATTAATCTTTCAAAGGAAAAATACACAAGTCACACATGTAATTGTTACGTCCAGAGTTTATGAGTGAAAATGATGTCAACTGTCACATGAATCGTGATTTTACTAGGAGAATATCAACCTAAATATGTAGAAATGATTTAGGTATACATTAAAGATTTATAATTAAAGCGACTTGGGACCAGATGTGTAGGCATGACCTTCTTTGAGCTGTCAAGTTTTCGACGTTTCATTCAATCAATTTATTGAACTCGATAGTTCAAATCATCTACTATTGATTAGGTACGAAGTTCCAATCAATTTTCTTGTCAGACCCAATTGATTTAATTGCATTCTTTAATTAATACCAATTAACGTCTTAATCATTAGAGTAGGCCGCAAGCTACAGCGACTGTAATCTCTTATCATTAAATATTTCCTTAGTCCCACGTAATTAGTCATGTAAAGTTTTTACACACAACTCAATTTAAATTAACTAATAGCCCCATTAATTTTTAGATATATTTACAATAATTTGACCAAAAAATCATCACCTAGAAAATTATATCAAGATAATAAATAAGTTTTAATTGAGAAGAATGATGAAAAATTTAGAAAAAGGAAATAAATATTCCTTTTTTTTTAAGAAAAAATAAATGCTCTATTTAACTCCTTAATATGACGAGTATTGTGGGGATTAAAAAAAAAAACTTTTTTAAAAAAAAACTAATAATTTGGACTTGATGGAATAAGTTAAAAGTATATTGTTTTTCTGCTGCTCCTATATATATAGTAAGCTAAAGCTAATGCAAATGATCAGACGAAGCCCGTATAATACGTACTAAGATAATTTCAGTTCACGAAAATGGCATTACCTAATGGAATAAACTCCACTCAGGAGCTTGTTGACGCTCAAGCTCATGTTTGGAGCCACATCTTCAACTTCATAAATTCCATGTCTCTAAAATGCGCAATTGAATTGCGCATACCCGATATCATCCACAAACACGGAAAGCCTATAACGCTTTCAGAACTAACCGATGCCCTCCCTGTTAACAAAGCCAAATCCCTCTGTGTCGAACGCCTAATGCGCATATTGATCCACTCCAAGTTCTTCATCAAAGATGACAACGAGGGGTATTGGCTCACACCAGTCTCTCGTCTTCTACTGAGAAACAAACCCTATAGTGTGGCCCCATTTGCTCTCGCCATGCTCGACCCGATCCTGACCGATCCGTGGCACAATATGAGCAAATGGTTTCAAAACGACGATCAGGCGCCATTCATGACCACTCATGGGGGAACATTTTGGGAGCTTGCTCAGCAGGATCCAAGGCTTAATCAGTTCTTTAATGAGGGCATGGAGAGCGATGCACGGTTGATGACCAGTGTGATTATGAAAGATTGTAGACATGTTTTCGAGGGGTTGAATTCGATTGTGGATGTTGGAGGCGGCACAGGAACTGTGGCCAAGGCTTTTGCTGATGAATTCCCGGGCTTAAGATGTAGTGTTCTTGATCTTCCTCATGTTGTTGATGGTTTGGAAAGGTCTGAGAACTTGACCTTTGTCGAGGGTGACATGTTTGAGTCCATTCCTCCTGCTGATGCGGTATTTATGAAGGTATTCTTTCGTCTCGAATTCACTATTCAAATGAAACAGTCATCCTATGCATGGTGGGAAATATTATTTTGACTAGTGATAACTTTAGAGCAAAATTCATAATGCCAAAACAAATTTTAGTTAAATTACTACTTTGTCCTTTTTGATTAATCATTAGTATTGCATACCTTTTTAATTTTTATTGTTTTAATGTTATCTAATATCTCCAAAAGTGAAAGAATTCTTTATCTTTTAATGGCGATTTGCACGAAATTGTTATGGGATAATTCGTTACACATAAAATTGATGGAACTCGGCTGGAGCCTGGAGGACTCCAATTTGAGAAAATTTGCGAAATATAACATGTTATATGATATATTCATGTTTAATAGGATCATTAATATGTTTGATATTATATTAGAAGTATAAGATATTAAACTTCTTAAATTAGTGGACCCTACATTTCAAGCATTTGATGAGTATGTTTGTTTTGGAATAAAAGTTCTCTTAATTAAAATTCACAAAATTCACTTCACATATGAGATTGTCATAAACCATGTTATGAAATTTGAAATTCAAGTCTAATTTCAAACCACACAGTTCATAAAAAATCCACCATTAAATCAAACATGCTTATAAAATAATTTCAGGGGTGAAATACCATATAAGATGTAATCAAATATGTACCGAATATATTGAATTCAAAATGGAAAAACAGTTTTCATTATGCTTTAATGAATAATGAAGTCACAGGTGAACAAAAATAAATAAATTATAATTACATAAGCAACTAAAAGAACTGTTCAAACATCATCATCCCGTTAACTAGAAAATATATGTTATCATGCATTAGCCAAATTTGATGTATGTTTGGATGTGTAAATATCTATAGTTACAAAGCAGCAGCCTCATGATATTTTTTAGTGTATTTTTATGTGATTCGTCCAAAATATTTTCAATTTTTTGAGTACAAATTTTGAAAATTAACTTCATTGATATCTTTGGTGGTGTTTTTTTTTTTTTTTGGTCTTTATTATCTCATAGTCTCCCATCTCTCATTTCCCTAATAATCAAAATTTTTTTAAGTTTATTTTTGTGGTCTCTCTATGCTCTCACTGTCTTTCGTCTATCAATGTTTTTATTTTTTTTATTTTCTCTGACAACCTTTTTCTTAACTTTCTCTTTCTTATTTAATTTTTTATTGAATAATTTACTTTATTTTAAATTACTTTTGTAGTAAACTTAGTAAGGCACATTAAAATTTATTTAATATATATATATATGTATGAAATTTAATAAATATTTATAATTTTGTAATATCAAAAATGACATACGTAACTAAATTATGTCTCATTTGTATTTTTCATGTGTGTTAAGCGAGCCAGAATGCTAGTATGATTTTTTTTTTTTTTTTTTTTTTTTTTTACGAGGGAATGCTAGTATGAATTTAATTAAAGTTCTTGGAATGTGCTTTGATCATCATATGGAAAGCCCAAACTTTGAATCGACAAACCCGTCTACGAAACAGATAAACTGGAATCCGAGATGAAACGAGGATAGCTTAAAGTCCACTAAATTCCAAACTCACCAAGCTCATGATGTTGGGTTTACCTAGGTGAGCCCAGCTAGTTCATATGGCAAGTAAAATAAATCCTAGTCTATTGGGTATATATTCAAATAATGTATATACTATTGGATTGATTATAATAATATTATAATTTTATTTTTTGATATCATCATATTTAGATTCAACGGCTAATACATTACTTGGGTACATATCTAAGTAGATAACATCCCATGTCTCGTTCATATGATCATATCTTTTCAAAACTTATTGCAAATAACTATAATTAATTAACATGTGTTTGTTGCTCCTTTATTGACAAACTTATCTGTAAATTGGAGGATGTGCCACTCACATTTGACAAGAATTCACCAAAAATTCGACTAAGTGATTAATTAAAGGGGAACTCGATTAAAACCTTAAGTATTACACTGTTGCTATTGCAATTTTAGGGAATGAAGCGCTAGAATTAATAAAAAAAAGGTACTTGTTGCTACTCAAAATGAAAATTCAAACTTTACAAGAATTAAACCCACCTAGCAAGCAAAATATTATTATAAAATGAGAATTGTTATTGGTACTCCAAAATTGTTATTGGTACTCCATCTTTATGTTTTTGTATTGAAAAATTGACCAAATTGTCCATTCATCTTTAGAATACTATTTTTATTAATTTCAATGGCACAACCTTGTATTTATTGTTAATCATTTTCACATTTTGATTATAAAAAACACACGAGTTCACAATCTTAATGTAAACTCTTAAATTTGTTTGTTTTATCTTTCTTTTTTGTCCCACTTAATGCAAAATATATATTACTAACAAAAATTGTCAAGTCATACATGAAACTTCTAGGATATATACGAAATTATAAAATAAAAGAAAAAAAATGATAAATATATAAAAAGAAGTTGGGTGATAAAAAAAAAAGCAAAAATTATTGTATAATTCTATTGATATTCAAGTATACAAAGCATTAGGTAAAAAGAAATAAATTATATATAGCCACTAATTCTATTTCTCCTCAACATTATTTAACTTCAAATCAACAAAATGTCTTGCAAAATAATAATAATAATAATAATAAAAGAAAAGAAAAAGAATAGATTCATGACTATAATTTTAAGGCATGATATTCCATTCAAAGCTTACATCAACTTGTTTGCTCTATATATTATTCCTATATATATATATATATATATATATATATCAGTATTAGTAGAAAAATTTGCACATCAAGGAAAAAATTATATTACATAAATGTATGTATGTTGAAATTATAGCGAGAGTAAAAAATTTAATGAAATAATATAAAAAAGTATGAAAAAAAATAAATACATTTGTTGCTATTAGATGGGTTGCAAGAAGGTAGATATTTTAAATTTGCTCAGCCCTCTTACCATTCACAAGCTTTATTTTTTTCTCCAACTCAAAAATCATCGTTAAATCTTCTAAAATATCAGTCGCCTCCATTTATAAGTAACTAAAATTAATATGAAAAAAAGTAGAAAAATATAATGTAAAATATATGCAAAATATTACACAAGAGACAACAATATTAGAAAATACAATTTTGTGAGGCCACCATCAAAATAAATAAATTGAATAATAATTTTAAAGTTATCGTTACCAAAGTCAAAAAGAAGGTGGAATAATAATATTCTTGAATGCATAATATTGAATAATAGACTATTAGAGCTTTTTGTCCAATAAATCATATTAAATTAATATTTAGAAATTAAAATGGTGAATTGACCAATGGATAAAAATTATAAAATAAGGAGTGTCAATAATAATTTTAGAATGTCAATAACAATTCCCTTATAATATTTATACGTATTTATCGACTATTTAATCGTGATTCACATTTGGATGTACCCTTGTCTTTCCATATTAAGATACACCACATTATTACACATTGCATTCAAATTGAGCTTCGTCCTACCTAACATCAGATATGCACAAGATTTTACAGTTTTGTAGACAAAGTTGGGTAGACTTTGAAAGTTTACCAAGAATCAATAAATTTCAATTGACCATACCTGGCCAATTTCATATTTTTACTTAGAAAAGTGTCCAGCAAGTCAATATATTTTAACTTGTTAATTATTCTTTGTATCAAACAGTCTATTTGATTAGATAATAAATTAGAAGTTTCACACTTTATGACCATATTCATCACATAGCATTAGTTATGTTATTTATATTTAATGTATGTGGTTGAATCTCCATGATCACATTTAAGCTATGGGATTTGGCTTCGCATAGAGATGGAAGTCTTCAAACAAGTCTCTAAGGCGTGATCAAAATTACTCCAAGTCATTGAGTCTAATAGAGATTGGGGTATCGACATGACTCACTAAAAGACTTGCATTTATGATGTATATCAAATGGGAGGATGTCTTGTTTCATGGACACCGAGTGTAGTGACACTCGTATGCATAAATGGGTGCTCATTAGGGAATGAGTTCACTGAAGATTTCACATGGAAACTCCCAAATGGGAATAAAGGAATTAGGAAAGTTTCCAAACTTATAGCGTGCTTCAACTAGTCCTTAGACTTGAGATTTCATAGTAGTCTTATATATGGCATTTATACTTAGATATAGGTGTTGATCCATGGTGAGTCTTAGTACTCCTATATTGGGTATAGGTCTCCCATATATGAAGACTAGTGAAATGCAATAAAGGATTCGTTGCTTGCCTAGTTGAGCGAGTGAATTTTCCATATATTCTATAGTAATTATGGTCCACTTAAATCCTTGCGCAAGATGGATGACAATGATTAGAAAATGAGTTTTTTAAGTCAATTGTCAAATGGACTACTTGCATAGAATTATGAGAATTGAGGTTAATAGGTCAAACCCCACGTGAAGGATGATAAATCAAAAAGGGAATAGTTCTTTGTGGTCTTGTTTTCTTCTCATCTCTAGCCAATCACTATCTATTTTCTTGGTTAGGTTAATAACTTTAGTTTATTATTTAATTGATAAACAATAAATTAAAGTTAGTTTACGATATATCCATCATTTTATAGTCCCATACACTAAGTGTTAGTATAGAAATTTATATACACTTCGGTTTAAATCCAAGTCTTGCATAAGATTTAAATCTATGGTGCGGTTAACGTGTGGATACGCTTGGAGAGAGGACCATTGGATTCCTATGAAAACGCGAACCGTTCATAATAATTCGAGAACGTGAACCGCATATTTGATTGCGCTCTATAGAAAACAGGAGTGCTAAAAGGTAATTAAATTACCAAACTCGTTTAAACGATTTGGTTATGTAATTTGTATAATAGATCCGCGTCACGATAGTCAAAGGACAACATGATTAGCATATAATATGTTATATGTTTTACATAAAATTTTTGATATTCCGTTGCGTATACGTCTCGGGACCTATGTGGAACTAACGTTACTAAAAACATGTTCTTAATTTTATTGATAAACAATCCATTAGGGGCAAAAGTTAGGGCTGATTGATCTGGTCTGAAATTTTATACAAGAATTAAGAAGTGCACGTTTGTTCTTTCTACAATTTCTCTTTAAAGTAGTTGTTCAGTTTTATTTATAGATGTGTTTATTACTTTAATTAGGAAAAATATCAATTTTGGTCTCATAATTTTTGTCAAAGTCCAATTTTAGTAGCATAGTTTTAAATGATCTCAATTTTGGTATCATAATTTTTAATTAATTTTAATGTCATGCAACTCAACCCAATTTTTATTGACAAACAAAAAACGCGTGTCGTACATATTAACATTAAATCTGACCATTTGGGGGGGTAAAGAATCACATCCCTTAATTCCAAAAATAAAGTCTTCTTTTGCGATGTAACGTGTAACGCATGAGATTCGCTATTCTAAATTATATGTTATATTCTAATGCATAACTTGCACCGGTTTTCATTTAATCTAACATGACAAGAGATAAATCATATATAATTTGTTCTTCTCTTAGCCCTAAATAGACTAGTCGGTAGAATTAATCCTATACCATAATTACACACACACACACACATATACATGTGTATATAGATATCATCAAAACCACCAAATCAATACCTGTAGGAAAGAAATGGCATTGTCTAATGGAGAACTGTCCACTCATGAGCTTCTTGGTGCTCAAACTCATGTTTGGAACTGTATCTTCAAATTCATGAACTCAATGTCTCTAAAATGTGCTATAGATTTAGGCATACCAGATATCATCCACAAGCATGGCCAACCGATGACGATACCCGAACTAATCGATTGCCTGCCCAATATCAACAAAGCCAAATCCCAATGTATCCATCGCATAATGCGCCTATTAACTCATTCTGAATTCTTCATCAAACTAGACATCTCTGAGAACCGAGAAAAAGAAGGCTATTGGCTCACACCGGCCTCTCGTCTCCTCCTCAAAGACGAGCCCTTAAACATGGCACCGCTAGTACAAGTTGTAATGGATCCATTTTTGATAGATCCATTGCATTATCTGAGCAAATGGCTATGCGATGACCGCCACCTCACGCCATTCGAAACAGCATTTGGGAGAACATTCTGGAAGCACGCGGAGCATGTGCCGAGGCTTAACCGCTTGTTCAATGAGGCTATGGCTAGTGATTCGGAGCTTGTGAACCGTATAGTCCTTAGAAATTCGAGGAAAGTATTTGAAGGGTTCGAGTCGTTTGTGGATGTAGGTGGTGGGACTGGAACCACATCCAAGGCGGTGGCCAAAGCTTTCCCGGAGATGACGTGTATGGTGCTTGATCTTCCACATGTTGTTGGGGCACTGAAAGGGGCTAGCAACTTGACCTTTCTTGGGGGAGACATGTTTAAAGCTATCCCACATGCAGATGTGGTTTTGCTTAAGGTATGATCATTAGAGTTTTGGATAATGTCATCATATATAATTGCCAGCTCTTCTCCAACTTACACCCCCATTTGGATTTATGTTAGAAATATGCATGCCTTACTGTTATGTGAGCACAATATATATCGTCTCACCTACTAAGGTTCTAAATAATCCTCATTTGGTGGTACAAACAATTGCAGTGGATATTGCATGATTGGGACGACGACGATAGTGTCAGAATACTGAAGAAGTGCAAAGAGGCAATCAGCAGCAGCAGGAACAAGGGCAAAAAAGTGGTAGTCATTGACATGATTTTGGGCCATAATGGAGGAGGAGGAGATAAGGCCATTGAAGATCAACTCATGTACGACATGGCTATGATGGCCTACCTCAATGGAAAAGAAAGAACTGAAAAAGAATGGGCAAAGCTATTTTCTGATGCCGGTTTCAGTGGCTACAAGATTACTCTTGAATTAGGCGTTAGGTCACTTATTGAGGTCTATCCTTGATTAAATCAAAGCTTCCATGTTTGATACATGTTACAAATTGTAAGAGTAACCATTTCAGTTGATTCTTCTATTTCAAATAATATTTCATCTTATATTGCATTTATACATTTAAATGTGTACAATATCCTCAAAGCAAATTAAGGCTATAATAAGCTCCTTCCTTTTTGGTACCTGATGAAGAACCTAAGAGAAATCTAGTGGGGCTGAAAAGACCAAAATACTCAAAGGACTTCAAGTGTTAAAAAAATGATATTACAGTTAGACCCTTGACACTTGGAATAATTACTAAAAACCCCTATATTTTAAAAAATTACAATAATTTAAACGTTTACCCTCTCATATCTCTTGTGGCCAAAAGCTTCAATTTACAAAAGCGTGATGAATGGTCTTAGAGAGTGAATCTTGAGGGATTGGGTCGTGAGCTGGTGGAGGGCTGGCTAGCAAGTGGGGTGGTAGGAGTTGGTCGCTTCGACAAATTGAGAGGTTGGGTCAAGCGGCACGGGTAGTGGGGTGGAGGGAGCTAGGCAATAGGGGTGATCATTACGTGAATTAAACACGAAAAATGCAATCAATTTTTAGTGGAATATTCTAATGGGAAAATGTGGTTGAAATCTGATGGAAGTCGATGAACGAATTTTTAGGGGAAATTTCTTTGGAAATTAGCAAAAATATATGGCTCATGATATGCTGCAAAAATGTACGATGGAGTTACGACGGATAATTCGACCGGAAAGAATGGACGAAATTTTGTTGGAAAGACCGAAAAATACTAAAACATGATTTATATTTCACCGACGGGAATTTTGTGAAAACATTTGTTGGAATTTTAAAAAAAAAAAAGGAAGAAAATTTGGTCTTTCAAATGAAATTTTCAATGACAAAGATCCAAAATAGGAAGACATCTATCTTCTTGCGAAAATTCACCACAAAGCTCTATGGGAATTTTCAACAAACTAAACAAAAAATATTGTTCTTTCCAATGGAAAATACAACCGAGAAGGCCAAAAACAAATAAATAAGTTTGAATTTTAGACAAAATTTTCACGAAATATTTTACTGGATTTTTCAAAAAAAAAAAAAAAAGATATTTTTCCAACGATGTTTTCTGTAGAAAATTGCATTGAAAGTTTCCAGAAAAATATAAAAATAATAATTATTTCTCAATTCTGATGGAAATTTCGAGGTCAAGTACATTGAAATCTTAAAAACAAACATTATTTTTCTGGCAGAATATTTCGCAAAATTCCTCTATAAACATAAAAACAAAAATAGAAAAAAATTTGCGACAAATTCCGAAAGAATTGTTTTTTCAATTTTATGTTATCAACAAAATGTACTGCCAAAATTCTAAGGAAACAACCAAAACAAATTTGAAATTTCCCCCAATTCCTCCATTTCTCTCCTCCTCTTTCTTTCTCCTGTTCCTCTTCCTTCTCACCTATTTTAATTTTTCATAATGCATCACCACCATCGCCTTTCAGCCATCTACCCACCGCCACCACCTCCTCCCTCTTTTGTATTCTCTCTTCTCCTTTTTATTTCTTTTTTTTTTTTCCCTTTCTCTCATTCTCCGACCACCAGAATATAAGGTTTAGTTTATTTTTATATGTATTATATGTATATAAATAAGTGTATGTGTATGTGTGTGTGTATATATATATACACACATATTAGTATATTTATATAGTAGTATATATAGTTAACCTTTTCCTATCTCTTTTCAAACTTTCCCCGGGAATTTCCACCAAATAGTTGTCATTTAGAAAAAAGTTCAATAAACTCTCCGGTAAAAATTTTGCTAGAAATAATTGGTATTTTAAAAGTTTACAAAAATAAAAAAGACAGCTGTTGAAATTCTATTGAAAAAGTTAACGCCAATTTGGCAAGAAAACATCCAACAAAATTCCAACGAACTAAATTTTTGAGGGAAAATCTTTTGATATACTGCTGAAAAAGAGAAGCTATTTTTGGCAAAATAATTCTACCAAAAGTTCATTGAAAACTCAAATTTTCGGAATTTTCTGTCGAACTTCAACAACTTTTTTGTATATGTTGGTGTTGGGTGGATCAACTACCAAGGGAGCGAGGGAGGGAGCGAGGGAGATGAAAGAAATTATATATCATTCTTTATCTCTTATAAATATTTTTTTGTATAAATTTGTAAATTTAATTAAATATTGTATATACAAACAATATAAATAGTTTAAAATAAAATAATCAAATATATGCCATGTTATAAAAGATTATGAAATTTTATACTTTCAAGATGGAATATAAGCTAAAGATGACTGATCAAGAATCATTGCACTCAATTAAAATATTCTATAGTATAAAAAAAATTAAATATTTAAATAAAATACAGTTTTAATCTTATCTAAATAATTTAAAATAGATAATGTATTAAATGGATATTGTTACAATTTTTACAAATGAAATGAAATGAAATATTTATATTGATAAAATATTACATTTGCAACCTTGCAAATTTCAATCTTATTGTTCCCCCTTAAGGGCATTATAGGGGAGCCCTTCAAATGGCAAGCTAGAGAGACATTTACATGAAACGATATGTCAATTTTTGTCAAAAAAATCCTAAAGAAAAAATTAAGTTGGATGATAACGATTAGTAAAGATGAAAATTTAAATGGATGGGTTGATAATTACGTTATATCGAAATGATCTAAGTACAAATAATCCCAACACGAAGGCAATTGTTATTGGCACTTCAAAATTGTTATTCACACTCCATTTTTTTTGTTTTTTGTATTGATAAATTGATTAAAATGCCCATTCATTTTTAAAACATTATTTTTATTAATTTCATGGCATATATACCCTTTTATTTATCTTTAATCAGTATCATATAAGAAATACGCAAGATCGCAACCTTAATGTTAACTCTTTAATTTTTTGTTAGATCTTTCTTTTTTGTCTTACTTTCTTAAATACAAATAAATGTTATAAGCAAATTTTTTTAGGTCATACATAGGACTTCTAAGATATGTATGAAATTATGAAATAAAAGAAAAACAAATTAAATATATAAAAAAAATTGGATCATAAAGAAAACAAAAGCTATTATATAATCCCACACATATTCAAATATGCAAAAGTAGATAAAAAATAGCATATTGTATATCCCGACTAATTCTGCTTATCTGTAAAATTATCCTACTTCAAAGCAACAAAATGTCTCTTACAAAAGAAAAATCAAAGAAGATAAGAAGAAGAAATGAACTTCAGGACTATAATTTTTAAAACATGATCCCCCATTCACAATTTGTACCAAGATGGTGAAGAGTCTTTTTTACAACAAGAAGATGAAGAATGAGCTATTAGGGTTTTTTTTTCTTTTGTCTAATAAATCAGATGAAATTAATATTTAAAAATTTAAAGGACAAATTGATCGATTGATAAAAATTTTAAATTAAGTAGGAGTGTCAATAACAATATCCTAAAACAAATTGTACAGCTATGGTTACATGCTATAAAAATCATAATATTAATAAAAATATATATATATTTCTTGCTATTCAAAATAAATTCAAAACTTCGCAAGAATTAAGCCCATTCTAGGAAGCAAAATATTATCATTAGATCTATACGCATTTGTTGAATATTAATTTATCGTGAATCACGTTTTGATGTACCCTTGTCCATCCATATTTGAGCTTCTTCTGTACCTAATATCAGATATACCCAATATTTTTAACGTTTAATTGACAAGGGTGGATGTTGAAAGTTCACGAAAAATGAATAAATTTGGGGATGTTCTTGATTTTATGGCGATTGATATTAGCACTCGTAAAATTGTGATAGGAACTCCACTTTCACTTTTATATTAGAAAAAATTGACAAAAAGGTCCATTCATTTTAAAATAGAATTCAATATACTTCACCAATCCTGAATTATATTTTATGTAAACTTATAATTGCCCTTATACCATTCTATCTATATTATCTTTACTATATTGTTTTACACTTATCATCCTAAAATTCAATTCCAAATCTTTTATTGTCTATAAAAACAATTCTAAATTTTAATTGAAATCTAATTCATAGTTTCAGCAAATTTAAATAAAAGTAAGTTATTAAATTATTGTAATAATTTAATAACTTAATTACACATGAAAAAAAAAAGTTATTCTAAGTTTTCTAATTTAATGAATTGTTGTAATGAAAATTTTCTATACTTTTGGGGAATGAAGTCTATTTAATAATATTTTAAAGTGTTTGGGTATTTTAGTCAATTTTTCAATATAAAAGTGAAAATGAAGTCCCTATAATAATTTTGGGAGTGTCAATATCAACTCTCTATTTTATTAATCAACAATCCAATAGTCCCAAACATAAGGGGCTGATTGAACTGGTATGAAATTTTATTTTTGAGAATTCAGTGTAAGTGTTATTTATTGTTGTACTATTTCTCCAGAGACACAGATGCAAGTTCTTCCCAATCTATTTATAGATGACTCGTTATTACTTTAATTAGTAACATTTTAACAAATAATTCATCTTGAAAAACGAAATCCTCTCTTCCAGACGTAACAAAAGGAATTCTTAATTCCAATTTGCACTAGTTATAATTTAATGTAACATGACAAGAGCAGATAAATCATGTCCCTTAGCCCTAAATAGACTAATCTAGTAGAAATAGTCATATTGCATCATTATACATGTGCATATTTATATATATATATATATATATATATATATAAATCAGCAGCACCAAATCATGCCTATAGGAAAGAAATGGCATTGTCCAACGGAGAACTGTCCACTCATGAGCTTCTTGATGCTCAAACTCATGTTTGGAACTGTGTTTTCAAATTCATGAACTCCATGTCTCTAAGATGTGCTGTAGATTTAGGCATACCAGATATCATCAACAAGCACGGCAAACCGATGACGGTGGCCGAACTAATGGATGCCCTCCCCAATATCAACAAAGCCAAATCCCAATGTATCTATCGTATAATGCGTCTGCTAACTCATTCTGAATTCTTCATCAGAGTCAACATCTCTGAGAATGAAGAAAAAGAGGGCTATTTGCTCACACCAGCCTCACGTCTTCTCCTCAAAGACGAGCCCTTAAGCATGACACCATTACTACAAGTTGTAATGGATCCAATTTTGATAGAACCACTTCACTATCTGAGTGAATGGCTATGCAACGACCACCACCTCACACCGTTTGAAACAGCTCATGGGAGAACGTTCTGGGAGCAAGCAGAGCACGTTCCCAAGTTTAGCCGCTTGTTCAATGAGACCATGGCTAATGACTCGGAGCTTGTGAACCGTGTAGTCCTTAGAAGTCCGAGACAAGTATTTGAAGGGTTTGAGTCATTTGTGGATGTCGGTGGTAATACTGGTGCGACAGCCAAGGCAGTCGCCGAAGCCTTCCCGGAGATGACGTGTACGGTGCTTGATCTTCCACATGTCGTTGCAGGACTCAAAGGGACTAACAACTTGACCTTTCTCGGGGGAGACATGTTTGAGGCTATCCCACATGCAGATGTTGTTTTGCTAAAGGTATGACCATGAGAGCGTGTATGCCTTTCCGGTTATGCAAACACAATCTATGTCCTCCTTAACTATACTAAAGTTCTGAATGATCTTCTTTTTGGTACAAACAAGCAGTGGATATTGCACGATTGGGGCGACAAAGATTGTACCCGAATACTGAAGAGATGCAAAGA
This sequence comes from Petrea volubilis, assembly GCA_026212405.1. Taxonomy (NCBI): domain Eukaryota; kingdom Viridiplantae; phylum Streptophyta; class Magnoliopsida; order Lamiales; family Verbenaceae; genus Petrea; species Petrea volubilis. The sequence continues at coordinate 36,468,625 of CM047870.1, forward strand.
AGCAATCAGCAGCAGCAGGAACAAGGGCAAAAAAGTCGTAATCATCGACACAATTTTGAACCATCATGGTGGAGGAGGAGATAAAGCAGTTGAAGATCAACTCCTACACGACATGAGCATTATGGCTTACGTTGGCGGGAAAGAAAGAACTGAAACAGAACTGTCAAAGCTATTTTCTGATGCCGGCTTCAGTTGCTACAAGATTGCTCTTGACTTGGGTGTTAGGTCACTTATGGAGGTCTACCCTTGATCAAATCAAGAATTCCATTGTTCGATTCATGTAAAATGAAAAAAATATCTGTTTAAATAAATACTTAATTGCAAATAACATACACTCGTTATTTAATATGTGTGTGTGTGTGTGTGTGCGCGCGCGCGCGGGGGGCAGATACAGAGAGAGAGAGAGAGAGAGAGAGAGAGAGAGAGAGAGAGAGAGAGGAAACTCCTTTCCTGGGGGAAAATGTGACATAGTTGAGACGAAAATATGCATGTTTTTTCACATGATAACCAACAAAACAGAGACTCCCGTAATTCCAAATTCAACCGCAGACCATGAACATGGATAACAGGGAAAAGGTAGGGCATGATAATCCAAATAAATTTAGAACACCCACAGTTCTCTATATCCACCATCAAATATAGTTCCTGTTGCAATTTTTATCAGCGTACAGTTTGCCGAACTTAACGGGTTCAGTCACGCTCACTGATTGCAGTCAGGTGCTCATCAATTTCTTCAGTTGACAAAACTTTGAAAACTGGATCTTCTTTCCTCACAACACCAACCTGGCCAAAAATTCAAAACTTTTAGTGCAGGAGCAAATACATAGTTACAAGTTTCTTGAATGCAATCAAGCATGCGACCAGATGGCTGTAAGGGTCATGACTCAAAACGGGGTACAAAATTAACTTCAGTTAGACGGCCATTTTTAGACGATGATAACATATTCAAAAATAAGTCGCCATGCCTAGGGCAAATTGATGAATTTCACTTGATCTTTTAATAGGCAAAGGGAACACAAGAGCAACAAGCACAACTGGTGAATAAACTTGAGCACAACAAACAGGGATGCAAACAGAAGGCAAGTTCCATTTTCAGATCAAAACACTGGCAGGGATTACCTCAATCTCACTGGCCTTGAAATCCTCCTGTAGGACAGATTGCAGAGCTGAAATTGCAGTCTACAAATAGAAACAGTCAAAACATTAGAGCTCTCAAACTATATGGTGGTGATAGTGTACCAAACCTAAATGGAACTCTTCCTCTACTTTCAAAAGAAAGTGAATAACACCATATTCAAATTAAATGCGTTGTATATAAATGTAAATTACCATCCCTAGGTTGATACAGAAATCATTCTAAATTTTCCAGCAACAGACTCTAATTTTCAACCAGATATGTATTTATAAAATAAAGAGTAAGTATATCCTTATTAGCCTCCTCGTTCATCAAACCCTCATTAAAACAGTCAACTGAAGAAGCTTCACATTGCACAATTGAGGAGACTACAAGAATCTTCTCCTGCTTCATCCAAGGACATTCATAATGAAATCACTCATAACTTAAAACCCCGCGAAAAAACTACACCACAGGTAGATAACACTCCATATATCTAAGGCAGACCTCTCCATTTCTCTTTGTTTGCAAGAACAAGTGGGCGAGACACACCCAACAGACACACACACACACACACACACACACACAGAGTAATCTCATTCTCAGAACAATGAATGTTAATCCAGTCATTCAATCTAAACTCTACTTCTATTTCTCATTATTATTTCAATTTTCCACATGATAAACATTTAGCTTGTGTAACCACGCACCAACTTTGGGTTCAGTAGACATACCTCCCTAGGGAATAATAGTTGACCCATGGATATTGGAATTGGACATGGAACAAACCAGAATTTCTGACATAAATACTCTAAACAAAATTCTGAAAGCTAAATTATCATTGGACTTAGCCATCTGGATCTGAACAATTCTTAGAAGTTGCATTCTGCTAATAGCTAATCTTTTTACTACTGGCAATTCAAAGGCCTCTCACCATTAGGTTCAAGCTCAAAGGCATTATGATCTTATTACTTGTGGCCCTGTTAAGCAGTTATATGTACATTCAGCTTACTTAATAAGAAACTGATTGAAATCATACATGAAAGGAACAATAGCATGAAGTAGAGATATTTAATTTCAGAATTTATCTTGATATGGAAAACATTCAAGGAGACAGAGAAAGAATATCTAAGGAACTTTAATATTGTTGGTAGACAGAACACTACAGCATAGAAAAAGTTTTGCTCGTAGACATAATGCATTTTCTCTTACCTGTACGGTTTCATCATATGAGAATGCAGGATCATTTTTCATCTTCTTTTCCAGAAAGTTAATTGCTTCTTGCTCTTTCCCTCCGGCACTTGTTGCCTGTCAGTAAGGAAAACGGATAAACTATCTTTTAAACAGAAAATAGTGCCAAAAGAGAACAATATTATTTTCCCTCCCTTCAGTCTTATGTTAGTATTGATCTAAAAACAGAAAACAAAACAATCTCATTACTTTGTAGATGCCCATGAATGGCACCATTTTGCTTTAAGGTGATCTCAGACGTAACAGAATAAGGAAACCTGGAAATTTCCTTAAGTCTGGCCTTGACAAGTAACATCAAAATCCTATTTTTCCTATTTTCCGAATTTCATCTGGATTAGTGAACAGTCAAAACGAAAGCATTCAAATTGTGAAAGGGTTGCAATGACTGCAAAATTATTGAATAACAAGCAGAAGAAAATATTTCCAATGAAAATATGTTGTTTACTCCTGGAAGTGACAAAGATATAGGAAAATGAATTTTTTTCCATTTACTTAGAGGAAAAATGAAGATGAAGTAAATAACTAAATATACTCAAGATCCTGAGGTAGAAATAAGTTTGTTCTTCCCTTATAGAAGGAAAGAAAATTTTTAAATAAATCAAAAAAAAAAAATCATTTGCCTTGACAAAAGAACTAAAGAAGATGAATTAAATGACTAAATCCATGTATTCATGTGGCAGGATTATGATAGAACAAATCTATTCCTTCTGCTTATCCCCATTTTTATGCATTCATTTTGACTCAACATAGAGTTTTATGAAAGGTAACTTCTGTCTATGTTTACCTTGTGATCCTCAAAAATAATGAATAGTAAGAAAAGAAAACAGAGAGGATTTGAGGATTCAAAAAATCTGATTAGGTTCCTAAGATTCCTTTCATCGAAATAAATACCACATTAAATGTCCATAAATGTTTGGAAGTGGAGTCATAATGATCATATGCTACTAGAAGAACATTCAATAGAGGTATATCCATCGAAGATAACAAAATCAGCAAATGACATAAAATTGAAACCTTGAACTGAAGCAGCATATATATATATAGACACACATATATATAAAAGGTTCCATCTCAAAGACGAGAACATCCTAATTACCTTATGGCCAAAGAAATGACCAGCAGGATCACACTTGAAGAGCTGAGGACCTTTCTCTTCATCGATACCCAATATCATTGCAACTGTACACATAAAAATAAGCAAATCAATGAAGAGAAACATCTAATGTGGACAGGAAACATTGAAAAGGTCTATTTCATAAGGCAAGCAACCTACCTACACCAAGTGGTCTCATGTACGCATGTTGCGTGTAAACCTGAGACTTATCGGCAATCCTGCATTGCATTGGATGCAGTTACAACTAAAAATACATAGAATTGCAGCACTCAACGCTTATAACATATCAAAAATCTTTCAAATGGAGAAAATTTTCATAAATTTAGCTGTACAGCATCTCATATATGATTTTCAGCTACACAAACTTAGGATTTCACATTCTGGATTCACTCATTATGTGTGGCAAAATGTATGAGCACTGTTAATCACTTAGAGGACAACTTTGACAGCAAAAGTAGTTGGCTTACAATGAACGTAAAAGAACCAAACAGAGAATAAAGGTATTTTAGTGCACGAATAAAAAGTTTAAGTAAAATAAATATACCATCGTGCCAATACATCAACAGGCATTTCGTAGCCATATCTAAACCGAAACTCAGCAGCCTCATTCCTCGCTTGTTGAACCAAAGTTCTTGCATCAGCTGGACGGAGGATGAATAAATTGAAATCAACATCAATACAAAAATGTCAAAAGTAATATCAAGCTCCCAGTTTTTCAATGATCTTTTTCAGCACAAGCATATGGACCCATGCTTGAATGAAGACAGCCTTTACATGAAACCTTACTTTCTCCAATGTCAAAGAAGAGGAAATAATACTTTTTTTTGATACAAAGAAGAGGAAATCAAAATAGATTATTAATTACACCGCAACCTACAGTGCCAAAACTCAACTCTTAGTGCATTAGAATGGGTCGTTAATATTAACGTTGTAATTTACAAAATTAATTATACACGGGGATATAAAAAAAGAAAACACAAAGCGAAAAAAGTACCTGTCATGCCAGTAGCCAACAAACCAAGGTACTTAGTAATGGGGAAGAGATGAGTGACGCTTGTCTGATCCAAAAGCTTGTCCTGCCCACACATTACTCATATGAGAAATTCAATCCACCAATAGAAGCAAATTCCCAAGTTTGAAAAAGCCAAAAAACAAAAAACCTATAAATAACATTCTTGAAAAGAAAATCCAAAAATAAAAATAAAAACTCACCGGAACTTTCTTCTGAGTAACAACACAAACTGAATCCGCCCCACGGACACCGATTGAAGTGACTCCAGCAGCCTTAACAGCCTTGAAAGCATACTCTGCACAATTTTATGCCAACAGAAACACATAAACCCTAATTTTACGAAAAAACCCACCAAAAAAAAATGAACCAACACAACTGGGGCAAAATAAAGTCACTGAGTTCGTCAAAAATTCACAAATAAATAAATGAAACTGGTTCCGTGGAAAGCAGAACAGCTTACCAACTTGGTAGAGACGACCTTCGGGGGAGAAGATCGTAATGTGGCGATCGTATCCGCCTCCACTTCCTCGGCTCATTCTCGAAATCTTAGGGATTTAATTTGATTTCTCTTCGGTGATTTGGGGGTTTAATTTGATTTGTGATTTAGAAGAGATGCGTAAGAGAGTGATGGGGTTTTATTGGAGGAGGAAGAAGAAAGCTTTGTGCCCAAGACAGGAAGAAAGAAAGAGCACCTGTAATGACTGAAATACCCCTGGATGCATATGGAGCCTTTTCTTTAAAAAAAGAAAACAAAATACCAACAGACCCCCCATACAATGCATATGAATTTTCCTTTTTTTATAGGAAAAATTACACTTAGACTCCTTTTGAGTCCGATCAAATTACGGCTAAACCTTTTTAGATATAAAAAATTATATATATCTCTTTTGAGGTTTGGATCAAACTAATAGACAGTGCGTTCCGATCATTAATACACTGTGAGTTGCTTATATAAATAAAAAATTATAGTGGAATTTCAATTTTACCCTTTTTCCAAATAAGATCAAATTTTTTTTGTAGACAATAATACCCTTATTGGAATTGATAATTATCATCAAGTAAATAGACAAAATTGTTATTTTACATTAAACCTGAATTGTGAGATTTTTTTTTATTTTTCTTAATATTCCGACAATGATAACAAAGTTATTTTATTATTTTTTTCTTGAATATTAGCCGGGCTCAAACTTCTAGGGAGATATGTGTAATTTTTCATACTAGAAGGAAGTCTATTTATAATTTAACCTAACTTTAGGGGGACCTAAATGTAATTTTCTCTTTTTTATAACACGGACACGCACCACATACAAGTCCAGTTAAAATTCGAACCCCATTTGCTCTTGTAATGAATTTATCGAATTTTTCTATGCTTTCTAGCCACGTCTTCGAACAATAATAGAATGTTATTGATTTTTTTTTCAAAATAAAAATAAATAAATAAATAAATAAACTATGCATAGTTTACTTGCAAATATATGTAGAAAATATGATTACTTTTCATTTTATTTGCCTGTAAATCATAAAAGTAGAGAATCCGAATTTGTGAAAGATTAAAGGTTTATTTCGATGGGATTAAAAAAAAAGTGCTCCTCGGGCCATACTTTTTTTAGTAATTTTTTTTAAAGTCAAATAATTTTTTTTGAATACACTAATTAAAAAATATTTTTAAAGTATTTTTTCTCGGAAAAAATAAGTGATTATCCTTTTTAAAAAATCCAAACGGGCTCTTACCCACAAAAAAAAAAAACAATACTAAAAGTCTAAGTAGGATTTTTGATGTGCTGGATGGGTAAAGGAAAAATTGTAACAATTAGTCACATAATCACAAAAAGAAAAGGAAAAAAAAAAAAGAATTGTGTATTTAATTAAACTTAAAATAAAGGATCATTTGCAATTTGAATACAAACTTTTGAAAGTAACCAAAAAGTTGATCCCGTGACACAACTAGTCCAAGTCTTGCAGATATGTACGCCCATGAATTACATGTTTTCATGCAGGCCCATGAACTGAATGCGGGCCTTTATGTTCTTCCCATTTATAATAGAGCCCTTTTTGGGCTGACTAAGATGAAAGCAAAGTTCCATTTTACTTTGGATTCTAGTCCACTTTAATCTATGCTCTTTTTCTTTTTCTTTTTCTTTTCTTTTTTGGAAAATATATATACTCTTTTTCTTATTCATGTGAACCTATTTTTCGTTATTATTTTTTGGTTATCGGTAATTATTAGATATTGTGGAATGTATTAAATTATTGGTTAGGATTTATCACAATGAGATCGATCATTACGGGCATATAGAGTGCCGCAATACATCATATTTAACTAAGGGCTAGGGAAAAATGTATATTTCGTCCTCTGAGTTTGTTTTATTTGGGTTTTAGTCATTTCATTTGCTTCATTTGGATTTTTCATCTTTTAATTTTAAAAAAATTGATAATTTTAGTACAAGTTTCTATTGTAATTTTCCGATTGAAAGGAAAAAAACCATTTATTAATTCAAATTGAGAAACAAGATACAAGGTCCTTTAGCACAATATTTAAAACAAAACTTGAAATATCCGCATATCCCTCTATCGAGTTATTAGTATTTCTAGCAAGAGAGTGCGCTACCCTATTGCCTAACCGGCCAACATAAACTAAGTCGAACCACCCGCACTGATTACGAAGTAATTTGACCTCAGTTAATAAATTAGCAAGAGTCGATACACCCTCATCAGTTGACTTGAGTTTTGATATAATATTATGACTATCCCCTCCAAAATGAATTCTCGCCATCCCCGTCTGACTGGAAGATGAACAGCAGCACGTGCTGCAAGTAATTCGGCCAAATTCGGATCCATTAAGCCTCTCAAGGGCATCTATAGCGCCACATTGAGCAGGTCTATTGTACTTCAATGGTTGGTTGATATATATATATATATATATATTTAAGAGCCGTCTAGTACATTTTCACTATTAGATTAATGTTCCAAATGAGAAATAAGAATAATTTTATTCATAATCAACAATGAATTAAAAAAAAAATACTAATTACTAAATAAAAAAGAAATAATATATATGTGTATATACATATGAATACCTCTATTTATGAAAACCAAACCTTCAATTTCTATAGTCAAGGGAACTGGATCTTACCATTAGAGTAATAATTTACAATTGGGATAATAGGGATTTAACATTGTTTAAGCTTGAAAAAGAAAAAAACGAAGAAATGAAAAGACGGCTTTACCCTTAAGCATCCCATTAAATTTTCTCCTAACCTTAATTTCCAACCCCCCCCCCCCCCCTCTTTCTTTTTTTTTTTCTTTTTTTGTGAGCGCTTCCAATATTCTCTCTTGAATTGAATTAAATTGATGTTACGCATAATTAATATCTGGTCCTATTATGCAACTTGAAAATGAATTTATTTCATGTAACACCTGAAAATAATAGAAAAATAAAATGAAATTGAAATAGACAATTCGTATGGATTGATTGCAATAGAATAGTTATATTATGGTCATTTTTATTTTCTTATGCCTAGAAATTTATGATTGGGATGAAGTTGCATGTTAGTATCAACCGATCGGGGGGGGGGGGGGGGGGGGGGGGGGGGGGAGAGGATTTGGAGATTGCATGATAAAATTTTTGATTGAAATTGGTAGTTTGCATGATACGTTTGTTGAACTTATAAAATTAAGTGAACTGAGAGATAAATTATGAATTTATTTATTTATCTAGTTTTAAAATAGTGCGAAAGACTTCTTTGAAGAGGGCTCCATGTGCATTTTTTTTTTTAAAAAAAAAACCCAGCATATTTGTCTACTGATTTTTTTTTTTTATCAAATTTTGTATTTCATATATAGGGGAATAAGTTGCATTTAACCCTAAAGATTTGTGAAAATTAAAATTTTTTTGAGTGTTCTTAGAAATAAAGTTCACTATATAGGTATCATGCATATAGACATATATATGTACCTACCAATGGAGTTAGTACCACTACAATACATTCGGGAAATTTTCACTTTTGGTCTTATATATTAGGCCTTGTTTAATTTTAATTCTATTATATACGAATGTCTCACGTTACATCTTATATTTTGTGAATTGCTTTCATTTTAGTCTTCCAACTAATTTCTATTAGATATTTAAAGAATTATTTTGTAACAATCTCAAATTTCTTGTAATAATCTTGTAAATTCGTTGTTAAATATCTATATATATATATATATATGTATGTATAGTAGTTGAAGGACTAAAATAGAGATAATTTGAAAGATATGGGTTACAATATGAAGCCCGTTTGAAGTGTGATCAAATTAAATTGAATAATTCGTCGTAGATAAAATATATACAATCGAACCCTCTTTCTTGATTTAAAATTAACGAATCAATTTTTAAATCTGTTACTATATATATATTTATTTAAAAATTTCAAACCACAAACTCTAGATCATTTGCTAAAGTTTTAGCATATGAATCAAATAGAGGGAGAAGACTCTTTCTCGATTCAAAACTAACAAATCAATTTTGAAATTTGATACTATATATTTACTTAGAAATTTCAAACCACAAACTATAGATATTTGATAAAGTTTTAGCATATGACTCAAATATGAGGGAGAAGATATATGTCTACCATCATGTGATTATGGTCCTGAAAGGCTGATGGAATGTTACTATCATTGATTCCATATATACACATGAATAATATTAATATCAAGTTGTTGAGGATTACAACTTTTATGAGATTGAACCAACCACGTAATCTTCAACAGCTAGATATATAGCTTTGAACAAGATAATAACATTGGGTGTAGGCCATATGCCATGTGTATGCCAGGTTGTGAATATGCTAGTTCTTCAAGTTTTTCTGTCATTGTATTTTGATAAAATACACACATTTATTTATTTATTATTATGGAGTAGGTATTGTGCAACTTGGATTTGTTAATTATGGTGTATTTCAACTTTTGCCAGCCCAGTTTACAAAGCATATCTGACAGATGTTAATTTTTACTACTTGTTTTAGTTTCTTTCTGGGTTAATTTCGTAATTAAAAAAAGCTATAGCATATGGCTTGGTAAGAGATTAATTTGTAACTATAACGAAATATTAGAAATGATTAACACATAAAAATTTCAATTGACAATTCAATACACACATCATAATATATGGAGATAAATATCTACATGTTTGGTCCAACGCTTGAATTCATAATCTTATTTTTTGGAGCTTCAACTTTAATTTATCGCCAGCCAAGAATTCATGGTCGCCAATAGTTTTCTAACATGTCTAATCTTTAATTACTCACTAATTTTAATCAATAAAGATTGATCATTTGGAGCATGTTACAAGTTGCAGCCTTGTCTTTTCACCTAATTATAGGACTATAATTTCTGAATAATAGTTTTCTATACTATGGTCAATTGGTCCTTGAGTTGTCGTGTCTAGCTGGACATCAATCGTGGTGCTACAAATATTAATTTTAATTTACTAAATTAAACTAGGCCGACATATAGTTTTTTTTTTTTTTTCACGCCAAAAATAAGCATTTTTTTGCTAGTTAGGACATTGTTTTCGAAATAATTTGTCTTGATTCAAATATTCTTCGAGCCAGCTCATGCCCACAAAGTCCAACCTTCACATCTTATCCCCCCACAAAAAGCCCCCCTCTCCCCTCCATCCCACAAGTACCCATTATCAATGATTCATCATCTCCACTCACTCACCACCACAATGGCGGCGCCACCATTCTCCTCGCTCCTCCTCCTCTTTCTCACCACCCTCCTCCTCCTCCCCGCCGCCCTCGCCCAATCAGCCCCCACCCCCGCCCCCTCCGGCCCGATCAACTTGACCGCCATCCTTGAAAAGGACGGCCAATACAACAACTTCATCCGCCTCCTCAACGGGACTCAGGCCGGAAACCAGATCAATAACCAATTAAACAACTCCCATGACGGCATGACCATCTTCGCCCCGACCGACAACGCCTTCAACAACCTGCCCTCGGGCACCCTCAACAACCTGACCAGCCAGCAGCAGGTCCAGCTAGTGCTCTACCACATCTGTCCCAAGTACTACTCCATGGCCGACTTCCTGACCGTCAGCAACCCGGTCAGGACCCAGGCCTCCGGGCAGGACGGCAAGGTTTTCGGGCTCACAATCACGGGTCAGGCCAATCAGTTCAACGTCTCCACCGGAACCGTCAGTACCCCGGTGTACAATGCGTTGAGGAAGGATTTCCCGTTGGCGGTTTACCAGGTTGACAAGGTGTTGCTGCCCAAGGAATTTTCAGAGGCCGACGCCCCGGCGCCTTCGGCCCCGACCACCAACGGTACAAGGAGCGGTGGTTCCGGTGGAGCCTCCGGCCGTGGCAATGCGACGGCGCCGTCCACGAGCAATCCCGGGAATGGGTCTGGGAGGATGAGCTTGGGGATGGGACTGGTGTCTGGGATTTTGTTGTTTTGCATGGGACTATTGTCCTAATATAGGAAAGCTACAAAGTTGCGTTGGATTATTGGTTTTTTGTTGCTTTTGTTTCTCTCTTTTTTTTCCCTTCTTGTTAATGTCCAAAAGAAAATTGTTTGATTTGTTCTTGTTTTAAGTTGAGATTGTGGTTAATGGTTTGTTTAATTCGTTATCTGCATTTTACATTAGTTATTCAGGACAACTGTGTGTGTGTGTGTGTTTGTTTGTGAATTGATATTGGAGAGAGGTAAAATAATGATTTTTTTCGATCTAGTTAGTGGACAATCACATGCATGCTGATGAGCATACATATTTATAATTTAAATTGATCAAATATTATTTACTAATTAATGTGGCTTCTGGTGTATTTTGATAGTCAAATATTGGAGCTGTGGAGGTTTAGACTGATCGATGCTTATTTAGGCTCTATTTAAGAATAAAATGCTCTTGTCAAGCAAAGTAAATGAAAGAAAGATTTTACTCCAACTTGATCTAGTAAGTATATTGCACTTGTCTTATTGAATCATCCACTAATTATAGGATAAATATAAAACAATCGTCACCTAATTAACACCGGCTCGGTCGAATCAGGTTTTGATTCGAATTTTCAGTAAATGAACTGGAAATAAGGTAAGATTAGTTGGAAAATCCATTAAAATTTTATTTAAAAAAATGAAAAAGCGTAAAAAAGAAGTGGGTTAAAATAAACCCTATAATTGTTACTCGTAAATTATCTGTCTACTTAAGGCAGGTGAAGTCGGTGAAGATATATCATGGGGCGACGCCAAAAACGGTGCAAAAAATTATAATTTTTATGTGAAAAATTATATAAAAAAGTTATAGTTATTGGCTCAAGAACGTGGACAGCCAAAAACCACCGACGTGACTATCTCACTTGTTAATTTTGTTTGTATATTCATAGTCAGCACTTTTCTTTTTAAATGTAATGATGGCATAATTGGCCAAGTATTAATCCCCTTTGGACACGTTTAATATTGTATTAGAAATATAAAATATTAAATTTTTTAAATTGGCAGACCCTACATTTTAAACATTTGATAAATGTGTTTATTTTAGAATAAAAGTTCTCTAAATTGAAATTTACGAAATTCACTTAACATGTGAGATTGTTATAAATCATGTTACGAAATTTGAAATTTTATCCAAATTGCAAGTCACACGGCTCATACGCCTTATAAGAAATCCAACACCAAATCAAACATGCTTATAAAGTAATTGTATAGGATGCAAATGCCGTATAAGATATAATCAAATATGTCAACTATCTCATAAATATTTGCAGGGTATATTTACCTCATATGGATAGTAGCTTAATAGTAAGCACTTGATTCTATCAATCGATATCAAATCAGTAAAGTCATAAATTTGAGTCTCAAGTGACTGAAAATCAACCTCTCAATAAGTCATGATACTTAGGGAACTTTATCCAAATCTTAGCTTAATGATAAATTCTCGATTCTGACAAATATGTAAGGCAAAACCATTGCTCAGGGCAATTGCAACTAAAATTGACTAAAGTATTTTACTTTTAGAAGCTAACATGCGATCAATCACGACCTCGTTTATATGGGCATGTAAATAACATAATTTTCTTACCAACTTCACATGGTATACGTTTGCCTTTCTAATTAATTAATTGCTACAAGTTTTTTAATCCACATGTACATTTTTTTTTTCATAAATTTAGATATCAAAATATTGTTTTCAGAGTTACTATATAAATTTGAGTAATAATTTGACACATTAACTCGATGCCAACTATTGTTTTAATTTTGAGAGCTACCATATAAAAATATTAAAAAAAGTTCTACTTTTTAAACTCTTGCCTCAAACTTACCGTCTTAACTTCTTCTTCTTCTTCTTCTTTTTATTTTTAATTTTACTAACCAAAAGCAAGCATTGCATTACCTGAGTAAAATAAGTTTGATATATATAGTAGGATGTTACATTTTTGACAAAAGAGAAGCTAGGTCCTGTTTGTTTATGTATGAGTATGATACAAAAACGATACACCATTATTTGTATTCATATATTGACGTGATATGATCTATTTTCGCCACATGTCGCAATCATACAAGATCATATTTGAGCAGAATTGTCGCGTAGACTTATACAAGCGAATGACTTCGACAGTCCGCGCTAATTTCCTCTTGGCCAAATGACAAGTTAGCCTCATGTCAAGCTAACCCGTTGGCCGGTAACGACATTTCAACTAGCCTTAAACTCATAAAAAAAACCCTCTAGTTGATTCGATCGGTATTTTTAGGGGTGACCTAATATCCTCTTAAACTCAAATACATACTGAGTTGAACGTCGCAAAGTTTAATCCGAAAATATTTTTATCTGGCTCACTTTCCCTGTTTGTTGGCAGGTTAGGACTCGTAAACGCTCATTTCCTTGTTAGAGTTAGCTTTTGTTCATGTCAATCATTTCAAACGTCTTGAATTTGGAAAGTGTGGGATAAGGAACTTCACACAATGGGTGGGATGGATGGAGAATCTATTATTTCATTGGATTAAATTCCGGGCCCATGATTAATATTTGGCCAATAATATTACTACAAAACAAATGGATGAGGCGGTACTTATGATTTAATTGAATATTTAAGATTAAAATTCAAACTAAATTATTAATAATCAAACTATTTTAATTTTAATTATAAAAGTAAACGGTCCCTAAAAAGACGATGTTGACATCATTGTACCTTTTGTGGTTTAAAAATGAAGAATGACAAAAATGTCATTTTGGTGGATAGCTCACACATTAATTGTCGGATTTTACTCCCGTTCAATCCATTATTCCCAATATAGTCTCGCATTTTTTTTTAATTGTATCCATTGTGGTCCAATTTTTCGCCAACTTCCATTAAAAAATTGTCTATTATGTACTCACTAAAATAGGCATAACTTTATATAGAAATTCCCCTTTTTTTTTGTTAACTATTTTTCGTTTAAATTAGAGAAATAGAGTTTTCTAATAGCGTATATCTCACTATCTAACCCGGTTCGAATAAAAATAGTTTTAATCCTGTATTTCACGCTAAAAGTCATCATTAATTGTAGAAAGTGACAATATTTGGGTACATTTGTTGGATTAAATAATTTAATTTGGACAAAATGAGATACTAGTAGCATATTTTGTTTTCAAATTTCAAGTAATAAATTGCCTTCATAATTTTACTCCCATACCTATGAGTTTATATGTTACCATTTTCTTTTCATATTTTGGCTATAGCTTTTGATCTCATAGTTAGCAAGGTGTTTATATTAATTTAACATGGGACAAAAACTGCGAAGTGAATCAATCACATCTTGTGAAACGTTGTGAAGGAGTTGTTGTCAGAAACAAAGAAGCCTCAATATTTGTCTAGGAAAATCGATTATTGAACTTCTGAAGTTGTATTTCACAACGGTATAAAACAAATCAATAATCCTTTTCATTAATAATATTTACTATTTCACCCATCAAAAAATAACATTTACTATTTCAATATTATTATTTGAAATTTTCTACTTTACTTGAATATTAAAACATCAAAACCAACAACACGTGAATTGGAGGATAGTAGGAGGTGACTCAAATTACTGAACGATATAATACTTATATGAGATAATTTTGAAATTAGAAAGTGTATGTGCGCCCCTACCTTGAATATTGCTATGTCATTGATCAAAACACCTTTTAACGCCTACGTATAATATTCAATAGATATTTTTTCTCTTCCAACGATTGCAAATATATTTTATTCCTTATACCCGGTTAAATAAATATAAGAACATTATACTTGCACTCCCTTAAGTTTCAAATGTTATAAATTATATTTAAATCGACAAATATAAACCTCATTGAAACAGAGGCAAAACAAAAAATTTGCATAGGGTATGTGATGATGCCGTCAGTTTTCCTTAATGAACTTAGGCCGTAGGACAATTTATTAAGCAGTGCGAAATTAGAGGGCATGTATCCTAATTATGAAAGTTTAGAGAGAAATTGATAATTTTGATATCCTGAGGGGGTCTAAGTATAATTAACCCAAAATAGAAAAGAAGAAAATTGTGGGCAAAAAAGGAAAATGAGAAAGAAAAACCCTAAAAGCCCTAGCACTAACCCCTTGCCCAAGTTCCCTTTCTCTCTCTAAAACCCTTCTCCTCTTGTTCCTTTCTCGTTTTCTCTAGACTATTTTTCTGCTCTGCTCTCGATCAAGGTATGTGGATGCGCTCGTCTTTCTCTCCCTATAAACAACTTTTCTGCGGCTTTGTACTCTATATTAATGATTTTGTGATTCTTTTTAAGTATTATTTTCATGTTAATTGAATCTTTGAAGGGCCCTGAAATCTAAGAGGGTATTTTCTGTTATATCATGTTCTTGCATTTCAGCATTTATGGTGAAGAACTGAGTGCTTGAGTTTAATCGCATTTTTGTTGTTTGGGGTTGGGTTAATTGTTCTAGTTGAATTCCTTCACCCATTTTGTTTGTCGTCTTAGTCCTTCTGCTATCGAGCAGACTAAGTTTT
This sequence comes from Petrea volubilis, assembly GCA_026212405.1. Classification (NCBI taxonomy): domain Eukaryota; kingdom Viridiplantae; phylum Streptophyta; class Magnoliopsida; order Lamiales; family Verbenaceae; genus Petrea; species Petrea volubilis. Next base: position 36,484,099 of record CM047870.1, read on the forward strand.
GCATTTGTGGGCGATTTTTTCATTAACTTAACAATTTTCTTGGGCCCTCTCTGGCCCGAAGATTTTGCTATGCTCTGTTGAACCCTGTTCAAATTCATTCGTATTCAGTAACCAAGTTGAATCCAACTCCGGTGGCCTATTCCCCTGTTAAGGTGTTTCTTGTGTAATAGAATGAAAATTTAAACTTGAAAACTGGAGAAAAGAGTAACATATTACCAAATGCTGTCTGCACCAGACTTCCTCTGCATTGTCGCCACAGCTCAGTCTTTCTTGTGTTTTCAGTATCTTTGCAACCTTATGGTCAAGTCCTCTTTTCTAGATATGTGGGTTATGCGGTGGCAAACTCAAGCCCAAGTAGAATTTTCAAAATTGAACTGGCCAACTTTCAAACAATGGGAAAGCAATCTCTTATTCTTTTCTTTTTCCTTCTTTTCTAATAATAATTTTTTGACCCTCTATTAGAGGCACATATTTTTTCCATGAAATTGGCCCAGGCTATTCTGCTTGACATTAGGTTCCTGCAAGTAATAATCTGCCTATTATAATGATTCATTACTTATGCATTACATTTTAACTGCATTAATGTCTACAATATATCTGATAATTCAGATAAAGATGAGAATGTTTTGTTTGATGATCCTAGCTCTGGAAATGCGATACTTGATGCAATAGTTCTGACAGCTTCCTAATATGCAGGTCTAGAAGATGAATATGAAAAATGTCAATGTTCCCAAGATGCCTGGTGGAGGTGCTGCCTCTGCCTTGATCAAGTTGGGGGTTGTTGCTGGGCTTGGTGTGTATGGAATTGCTAACAGTCTCTACAATGTTGAGGGAGGGCACCGTGCTATTGTTTTCAACCGTATTGTTGGGATCAAAGATAAGGTTGTCTTGCAGATATGACATTTGGACTCCCCCCGGACCCTTATGTTTCTGAATGCTCTTCATGCTAGAAATGCCTGTGTATCTCTGAATGCTTGCTAAATTTGCAATTTCTAGAATCTAGCTATGACGGGAATGGCACCATATAGTTAGTGTAATCTGGCCTGGTTTCAGGGACCTCTTTTAGTTATGAATGCGCAAGATTTTTGGATAGTTTTGTCCTAATAGAGTCATTTGCCATGTTTTAATAACCTTACAAATTTAAAGTCTTAAATTAATAATGATCCATAGAATTGCTCAAACAAGGAAATCTACTCTTGTTCTCTAAAACATTTGCGTCAACTATAGAGAAATATTGACATCGATCATCCAATAAATCCAAATACATGTTGCTTTCAGTGCTATGTTCAACTATGAACTCTAGCTCCATATAAAAGGTCTCACAACGGTTTGCTAATCTTCTCATCATATAGGTATATCCTGAAGGGACACACATCATGATCCCATGGTTTGAAAGGCCAGTCATATATGATGTTCGGGCACGACCCCATCTAGTGGAGAGTACTTCTGGGAGTCGTGACCTTCAGATGGTAAACCTCTCTCCTTGTCTTTCTCTCTTGCTCTGCCTGCTCCCCTCTTCTCCTTCCTCCACCCGGCCCGCCACATTTTGTTTTTGCAACAGGTTGAGAAGCACTTTGAGGAGGGTGGGTGCAAAAAGACTAATGTGATTCTAATTGTCTACTTTGTTCATTGTTTGATTTGATTGTTACAGGTCAAAATTGGTCTTCGAGTTCTTACCCGTCCAGTGCCAGACCAGTTGCCCACTATTTATCGGACCCTTGGCGAAAACTACAATGAGAGAGTCTTGCCTTCAATTATTCATGAAACTTTGAAAGCTGTTGTTGCTCAATACAATGCTAGCCAGCTTATTACCCAGAGAGAGGTAAGCTCTAAGGGCATCTAGATTCTTTTTCTGAGGAATGGTCACCAGGATGTTACATTGTCTGCTTGTCACACTAGCTCAGCCCTTTCTGAACACTATGGAAATTGTATGCTTCTAGTGACCTTGGAATGGGCATCTAGATTCTTTTTCTTAGGAATTGTCACCAGGATGTTACATTGTCTGCTTGTCACACTAGCCAGCCCTTTCTGAACACTATGAAATTTGTATGCTTCTAGTGACCTTGGAATTGATTTTCAAATTGATTACTGTATTCCTTTGGGATTTGATTCTACCTCCTTCACCAAATCTCATTTAGCGAAGAGATAATTTGAAGAGGAAAAGATCAGAACCATATAAAAACATTGAAAGGGAGAGAATGTGTTAACATTAGGGTAAGTGGAATGTGGATATTTTGCAAAAAGTCCCATTAAATAAAAGAAAATTCTTGTGAGAAGTTCATTAAATGGTTTGGATGTAGCTTTTGGAGATGGGGTTAATGGGGCGGATGACAAGAAGCTTGGACTGAAGTTCTTGAAAAGTCTATGCCTTTCCCATAATGATTGGTGTTACATTACATTGACTTGATGTGAAACTGATTCTTAGGAATTCCTTGATTATACAGAATTACATATTTACAGTAATTTCATTTAATGAAGAATGTCAGTCGGGAAATACGTAAGATATTGACAGAGAGAGCCGCCTTCTTCAACATTGCATTGGATGATGTGTCGATTACCAGCCTCACCTTCGGGAAAGAGTTCACTGCTGCAATAGAAGCTAAACAGGTTGCTGCACAAGAAGCTGAGAGGGCCAAATTCGTTGTTGAAAAGGCTGAGCAAGACAAACGAAGTGCTATTATTAGAGCACAGGTAAAATATCTACTACTTAAATGTCATCTTTGTGAAGTTTAATCATACTCCATTATAATGTGATTCTCCACGCGGCAGAATCTTCAAAAAATTGAATGTGTTTTCTATTGTTTGATGTTTTTTGGTTGCTTTTTTATGATACTTGCTGTAGCCCAATGTTACAAGAGCAGATTGTTTTAGTTCTTGTCCTCTGTGGTCTTCCTCATTTTTCCTCTGCCTCTCTCTCTCTCTCTCTCTCTCTCTCTCACACACACACACACACACACACACATTCCTCATTTCATCTGAATTGGAGTAATTGGACTTAAATCACTGTAAAATTTTCTCATTTGACCGCCAGGGAGAGGCTAAGAGTGCCCAGCTGATTGGTCAAGCTATCGCGAATAATCCGGCATTTATTACACTAAGGAGAATCGAGGCATCCAAGGAAATCTCACACACTGTTGCTACTTCAAGCAACAAGGTGTATTTGAACTCTGATGAGCTGTTGCTAAACCTTCATGATCTTAACTCAGAGCAAAGTGGGAAGAAGTAAATGCTCGACATACCCGAACTCTTTGTTATTTAAAATTTCACCCCACCGGGTTAAGCAGTGGGACGCTCTTTAGAGATGGTAGGTGACATAAAAATTCGATTCCCTGTTTCCTGTCTCTGAAAATGGTGGATTTTGTATGTTTTCGGGAACTAAACTCTATTTGGCATCTGAAAAATTCACTTTCATGTTTCGTGATCCCTGGGAGTGCTTTCTGAGTAGAGTTGCACTTGGTCCCAGTTATCATTCATCTTTGGTGCCTAATTCAAGTAATATCTTGGTATGAGTGTTATTTTTTAAGCTATTTGCCATATTGTAACTCAGTATGCTTTGGTGCCTAATTCTACTTTGTCCCAGTCATCATTCTTCCCTCTTTGGTGCCTAAATCAAGTATCATTCTCTTTCCTACCCCCACACCTCTCCCCCCTCCAAGCTTTTCTTTTTGGTAAACACTGTCCTGGGTTTTTTAGGTGTAAAAGTTTATAAGTAATTTTAATATTTTTCAATAGCTGAGTTGCCTAATGGAACTACTCAATCGATCATTATTGCGCAACCTAACAAAAGCGATAACCTTTTAAACAGGCTAATAATTGAATCAACTACCCTTTGTTCTTTTGAGGTTGAGTATTTTTAATTTATACAACTCAGCAATATAGCAAAACAGTAGAAACTATAATAAGAAAAACTTCCTAACAAAATATATAAACCTAACAAGCTTCTCAAAATATATTGAATTCAGAAATAAAATTAGTTGGATTTTCATTTCAAATGATCGAACATTTATAGTACAATAGGCTTTCTAGATTAAGAAATTCATGGATTTATCAATGACAATTTTTATTTTTATACTGCCATTATTTAGTTACTAAAAATCAAATATGTTTGGGAACTTAAAAATAAGTGTTTCTTTTTTCATTTCAATTTTGATCAGAAATCTCGATATAAATTATGTTAATGTTGTAAAATATATAGAATTAAATAATTTGATTTGGAGTCTTATATAAACTTGTAGTTTGATTTTTAACTTGCACCATACATTGACCATACTAGTATTGTAAAATTAGACCTGAAAACGATTCAGATACTACCAATGTTTTAAAAACGTTGGACCGCTAATTAGTCCACAAAACAGTCCAAATTGGATAAGAAAATCGCATGGATTCAGACCCATTTTGTTTTTCTTTAAAATCGTTCAAACCCGTAGTCAGACCGCTGGATCGGAAAAATCGAGACTGGGCCAAGTGAATCAAACAGGTCACGAAAACTAAGCAAATTGAAGAACAGATCTTTAGATTTTTTTTTAACTTTTATAGAACAAATGGACCATTGATCTTCACTTTGAATTTTTTAACAATTATTATTTCATATAAATGTATTACATTTGAATAATTTATAATTATATTGCATTTAGAAAGTAAGAATGAACATGAAAAATGCAAAAACTATTTGATTTTTAAGAATGTTTTTATTATTTATTATTTTAATTATTTTTGAAAAAAATTATGACGTTACCGGTCCAACCGCTGTTAACACAACGGTTGAATCAATGATGCGTGAACTGGTAGATTTTTTGGTTCAATTAACGGTTCGAGTTTCAAAGCATTGGATAATACTATATAAATGATACTAGAAGCAAGTTTAGAAGGGAGAGAGAGATTCAAAACTTGAGACTTGCGGAAATTTTTTTTTATATAAATTCAGTTTTCAGGCCACATATATGAATCAAATAATTGAGATTGTGTTATATTTATTACTTCGTATGTTGATTTATTTTGTAAGTGAATTAATGAATGTCGAAATCTGCATGGGATCCAGACCCAATACATGGAAGAATCCATATCTGCACATTTGATTGTTTTTTTTCCGATAGAATATTATTAATAAGAAAATATAACAAAGAATTTAGTGTATATCTCATTTCTGGATAATTATTTATAAAGTAAAAGATAAAGGCCCCGAAACTAAAAGATGAAGGGATGCAGATGCATAAAAATACGCATACGCAGGTAAGGGAATATAGCCATATGTCTATCAATTACCAAATAAAGACTTTGACAAAGGAATTAAAAAAAAAAAACTTTAATGATGATAAAATTGTAGATTTAGTTTTAGGGATTAAAGTAGCACAACTACTTGAATATTAAAGAACATTAATTAATGTGACTACTCGTAAAAAAGTTAGATTTCGCAGGTGTAGAATTTATAGATTTCAAAGTGAAAAAAGGAATATGCATGGTCATGGTTGCATTGGAGGAAAAAAAAAATAATGAAAAGTTTTATCATGTAACTGAGATCTACTATGGTTTTATTTTGATGTATTTAAACTCATTTGTTTTGTATTTATAATTAATAAAATTTATATTGTGATATTTTTTGTTATGATGTAAATTTCTAATCCGTTTGGTCTAGGTGGCTCCGGAGTAGGAAAAATTCCAAATTTTTTAGGTTACATGGCAAAAATACAACTTTTTTTCGTTCAATTTAAATTAATGTGTGGTGTAAGACTAAATATGCTAGTTTTTTTTTGTTTAAAATTATTGGACCGAATTGTTCGCGTAACAACATTTAGAGAAAACCTAATATATAATGAGCCTAAAGTTGGAGACGAATTATTATTAGGATTAATTACATCTACTATCCCTCTAAAGATACGAAACTACAGTTGGTCCTCTAAAAATTTTCAATATTCTCAACCCATACCCTTAGAAATTTCAAAATTGCAAATACCGCCTTGGTCAGCAGGTTCACAATCACATTCTGTTGAAGTCATCAATTTTTTTTATAAAATTTCAAAAATACCCTTGTTGTTCCTGGTCAAAAAAAAATTTAAATTGAAAAATATAGTGGTAAAACCCAAAGTTCAAAAAAATATGATCAGGAATCAGTTGACCAGGGTGGTATTTGTAATTTTAAAATCCCTTAGGGTATGAATTGATAATATTAAAAAATTTTAGGGGACCAACTATAGTTTCATAAGATTAGAAGAATAGTAAATATAATTAACCCTTATTATTATTATTATTATTATTATTATTATTATTATTATTATTATTTGTCTTTTTTTTGGTCATTTTGCATTTATATCCAATTAGAACTCGTTGTGAACATTTATTTCCGGGCAGATTGGTGTGTGTTGAATGCTGTACGGATAGTTAATTAAATCTACACAGAATGAGAACGGGGCGAGATTTGACTTCGCGGCGAGCTGTTCTGGTTTTATGACAATTACCGAATGCAATGAAAAGACAGGACGTTTTATTTATTTCAACACCCTCAATTATATGTATAAAATTATTTAATTTATCACAATTTGTATTTTCAAATTGTGACTTCGAACATGATTTGAATTTAAAATTCACAAAAACGTCGTATAGCAAATTGTTGTAGTGGTCATGTAGAGGATTTCAATTAAAAATTTTAAAAATACCTCATCAAACAAACTTATAAAATATTTTAATTATGGACTACACACACAATTAAAATGTAATATCTTATAATTGAAATTCTAAATCATACATATCCGGGGTATTCTCTTTCCATGATTAAAATGCTTTTATTTCTCTTGCAATGCTCGTACGGACGAAGTCAAAAATTTTTGATTGGAGGGAAAAGGGTTTGAAGACGAAATTTTTATAAAATATTAAATATATTTTTATATTTTTGGAGAGCAAACTTTAAATTTTTTATAATTTACATATAAAATTTCGTTCAATTTAAATTTTAGTGGAAGCGATTGTACCAATCGAACCCCCAACTCCGCCTCTAAATGCTCACCAGTACTATTTGATTTTTATATTAGAATATTTTGAATTAAAAGTCTACAATATCGCACCATATTTACGTGAATAATATTTAAAACGTGTGCGGACATGTATTCAGATCAAAAACAGGTGAGGCATTTTCCTTTTTGGTAACTCGGTAAGTAAAGCATTAACCATTAGGCTAAGAGTTGGTTGATATTATGTTAAATGATCGTATAATTTTTTTTTTATTACACTCTTCAATATACAATACAGAATCGAGCAATTATGATTTGGAAAAAGAATCTATAAATCTTTTTGTACATTATATTTCTTATTTGCTTTTTTCATTTTAAATGTCTATCAATATATGTGGCATATATTGATAAATACATATACTACAAGAAAAATGATATATTATATTGTTGTTGATTATTTTTTTAGTTCTGTTTATATTAAATTATGTCATTAAAAATCATAATAATTTTTTCATTATTGGAAGGCGTGTTTTTTTTATAGTGACATAAAAGTTTTGAATTGAGGCCGAAAACAGGGACCAAGAGAGCTACATAATATGACACACTCTTAAATAGTATTCAGTTACTTGTATATTTACGGAATATGTCTGTACTAACAAAAAATTCATCTCTCCGAAACAATAATTTTCTCAACCATTGACTTGATAACGTCACCTAATATTCACTGTATATGGCACTTGGTACGAGTTAAGTACTCTTTTCTCTTTTTCGATTGGTCCTAACAATCTGGTAACGACGTACAAGGCCCTCCTGTGTTGGTATGTTGGACCCATATCTCATATCTGTCTTATTGATGCAATTTTTAGGCATATTCATTTTCAGCCTTATAATCAATTATTATTAGATATTTGAATTAATTTAATAGCAAAAATGCACAAGCACGTAGGCCTCGGATCAGAGGCGAAGACAAGGGATTGGCCGGTGCGGTAGTTCTCCTTAAATTTAAATTGAGTTAAATTATATATATATATATATATTAAAAATTTTAAATTTTACACTCTCTTCAAAAATAAAATAGAAATATTATTAATGTTTTGTAGAATTTCAATCTCGCCTCCCCCCTCCTTAAAATAAAAAATTCTGACTCCGCCACATCTCAAATATTGAGTTTGGCAAAGTAAATGGTCTCAATAATAATGTGTCTGCATGATAATTAATTCGATGGCATGTTAACACTTGAGAAATGCTAAATTAAAGAAAACGGACTAAACTCACAAGAAGGAAAGCACCTCATTTACCAATAAAATATTTCTTATGAGAATATTATGTCACAAATTTAAAGTATTTGTGATGGATTAGTGATATAATTTAATATAAATTGAACTAGAGAAACGATCAGTGAGACGACATTTACTAATAGATTTATTATAAATGAAATCTATGATAAAAAGCAAATTTATAATGGATTGGTTTATCATTGAGAAGTGAGCATTCTTGTAGTGACTCGAACTGAAATTGAAAATTTACCATCGCCAAAGTATAACACATATGGATGCTTGAATCTTTTGAGGGAGATTTCTAAGAACATACTTCATTTCTAAAATAAGTTAATATTAAAATTATTCTTTTAAAAGAATAAACTTTTTATGTTTTAAAATCATGAAACAAACTTAATCGTGATGGATCCAACCGAAACAGAGTTGTAAAATGAAGTGAATTGAGTCTTGTGAATTAAAATGTGTATGACTTTAATTACTCGAGCTTTAAAATTTGGGCTTGAGTTTTTTTTTTTTTTTTTTTTGCCTCCCATTAATTTAATTGATCAATTGTTATTCTATAAAACTACTTTTGATCTTTTTAAACGGATTGACCAAGCTGATGAGGCCTAACTTAACTGGTGAATTGAGGCACAAGGTTGTAAGATCTTGGATTTGATTTTCCACCGGTGCATGTGTGGATCTTTAGTTCTACATTAATGATAGTTTATTGTGTTTTACTTTAATAGTAGTTTGTTCATTTATTTACGGTAAAATTATTTGATTTATAAATAATATAGCTTAATACAATGTAACAGTCTGATTTGCACTACATGAATTATTAATACAATTGAATGATATGTACTCTTAAAAAAAATGAATTGACCAAATTCACGTACGGTTGAGTTAGTGTTCACTTTTACTACTATATGTTCTCTTTCTCTTTTCTCTCATATGATAAGTTTACTTTTCTATTTAGCTTTTTAATTATATTTTTAAATTAGTTTTATACTTATCATAAATTTTTATAAATACATAAAAGTTACTAAAAATTATCTATACAATACTAAATTAATAAATAATAAATTATAAAGTGCACATATAGAGAATGTATTCATGCTGCTAGTATAGAACAGTTCAGAAACAAATGAATTCTATCTTTTGCATTGAGTATTTATTTGGTTAACTATACTACTAACAGCACCAACCATACTGATTGTTATGCAATTGTTGTTCATAATAATTATGATGGCAATAAAAAACTTATATTTTAATAACTCTTTACTATCATACTCTCCCTAATATCCCAAAACTAAGGATCTAGTTGATTTCAACAACTTAATTCAACAGGTTTAAGTTCCATGTAATTTCATATTTGGCCTTAAGTTAAAGGTGGTGGTTTTAAGAGTTAATGATGACATCAATACTTCATTTTAAACATTTCTAAAGAAAGCCCTGAAAGCTAAATATTTTACTGCCATGTAAACTGAAAAAAACAAGCAATTTTGGGTCAATAAAGTTCCACAAAAAATTCCCTTAGAAGTTTCAGTCGGAAATTCGACGGAGTTTCAATAGATTACAAATAAAGAAAAAATAATGTTTAATTTTTTGATGGAATTCCATAGAAAAATCTGCCAATGTTTTTAAAAAGTAAAAGTAAAAGAAAAAAATTATTTTTCCAATTAAAAAACGACCATAGTAAATTTGAAGTTTTCCGTCTACTTCTCCATTTTCTCATCTTCCATTATATTCTCTCTTATTTTACATAACTCACCACCATCACCACGCCACGACATGGAAACACTGCTTCCGCCCCCACCACCACAAGGCAACCTTGTTGGTACCTACCCGCCACCATCTATCCATGGTCACCGCCATACTGCCACCTCCCTCTTTGTTTTTTTTTTTTTAATCTCTTTTCTTTTTTTTTTCTTGCTTTTTATTTCTTCCATCTTTCCACTACCGAAATCACCACCACCAGGGCCAACATATGAGTGTAAAGTTAATTGAGTGTGCTATCACTACAAGAGAACATAGTTTTAGAGATGAAAGAATTCGTCTATGATTGTTTCTCTTATATCACTACAAGAAAAGTGGCATTTAGACACAGAAAAAATTCATGGCTAATAGCCCCGGATTAAAAAAAAAAGCTATGAAAAAAAAAAATAGCAACGAATTTTCCGTGGTAAATCCGTGGCTAAATTGGTGGCTGAATATTTTTTTTTTTTATTACAACAATTTCGAATTATTAATTTTATTATCCTAGTGTGTAAAATCAAATTAGTGATTTTTTATTACTGATTTATTGAATTATTTTATTAAATTAGTTACTTGTTCTCCGAATAGCTTATCAAATTAGTGATTTTTTTGTTAAATGTATAAATCAAATATTTGGTTTTTTTTAATTGAATTAGTGATTAGTTCTCTAAAAAACTATTCAAATTGAATTTATCAATTAATTCAGCTAGTCAATTGATACATATATTATCATATCACCTCAAATATGTAGTTTGATTCTCAAGTAATTGAAATGTGTCAATTGATGAATCATCAAATTTTGAATCTCTTGATTTGACGGTGGCAAGGTATTTTAAAATTTTGATAAAGTCAAAGGTAAATATAAAATTAGTAAAACTAATAAATTATAAAAAATTGATAAAAGTAATGAAATATATTTAGATAATTGAAATTTAGAATGTCGCAAAGAACTAAAGTGGTGTAGTTGTTAGATACTTTAACTTTAACTTTAACTCAGAGTTCAAGGGTTTGAACCAATGTTTTCAAAATCGAATCGGGCCGGTGCCTAGTCCGATCTGAATGACACTCCAAAACTGGGAGTGAGTCGGCCCGTCGAGAATCAACGAAAATTGGTTAAAAATTGATCGAACCAATCCCAGTTCATTGACTTAATCGGCGGGCCTTAGGTTTTTTTTTTTAATTTATGAATTGAATATTTTCTTTTGTTTTCTGAAATGGAACTCAGTCTCTCACTCTCACTCACTGTCTCACTCTGTTTTTTTCCTCTACAGACGCGGGAATAAGAATGAAAACCTTAGCCTCTGCCGTGCTGCGCCGCCCGTCCATCTCTCCGCCCCCCGCCCGTCCACTGCACTGTCCGTTAAGTTCTGCCCGCCTAGTCGTCACACTCTCAAGGTAACACTTGGGTTCTCCTTTTTTTTTTTTTTTCCATTTTTCCTATTCTTTCTTTGTAATTTTTTTTAATTTCTTTTTGGGGGGGTTTGGGTCTTTTTCTGTATGCATAAGCCATAAAGTGTCTCTTGTTGTAATTTATTTTGTATAATGAATTGTATTATTTGTGGATTTGAAAAAAATATTTGTAGTGTTCTCAAGGGCAAGACCCCATCTTCCTCTGTCCAAAAAACCCAACTCGCTTAGTAGTATTTTTTTTAGTGTAATGAAAAGGATGTGAATTGATCTTTGAATGAAGAAAAGAAAATAAAGGGAGATAGAAATGTGAAGAATCTGAGAAGTCTTTAACAAGTGCAATGGAGAAGGCTATATAAAAGAATCTGAGAATTGATCTTCTTGTAATTTATTTTGTCTTAACTCTTATGAACTCATTGAATTGATATAGGAGATGGAAAATATTGGTTCATCGTCGCCCGCTGCACAAAGAAATCAGCTTGATGATAAAGATGATGATTGAAGACTTTGGACATATCATTGTTGAGAAATGAGTTTATGTTGCCTTAGATGGTTTATGATGATTTATCTTGTTAAACTTTGTTTAATCTCATTTGGTTTCGTTTGGACTTGGATGTAAGATTTGACAAAATGTGCTTATCGAATTATCATGTTAACTGCTAGTTTTGGGATGAATGATGAGTTGGATTTTTATTGAATAGTAAGACAAATTTCTTGTTTGTTTTTATTATTATTATTATTGGATTTTCTCTATTTTTTTTTATGTATTTATGATTTTTTTATATAAAAAAATTAATTTAATAATTATTAAATATTTATGATGTCACACCGGTTGAACCGATAATCAATAAAACCGCCAGTTCTATGTCCAGTCCAATTTTCAAAACATTGGTTTGAACCACATCAAATGTAAAAAAAAATATTCCTTTTAAACTCAACATGTGGGTCCTAGGGTGGGGTGGGCGTTGTGTTCAGTTAGTCTTTACAATAGCTACTATTTTTAGCTACGAATTTATTTAGCCACGGATTACAAATTTATTATATTTGCCACCAATTTACTGTGACAATTTAGCTACGGATTTTCCATGGCTAAATTCTATTTTGTTTTTGTAGTATATATGTATGAATGTACATGTGTGGAGTATATGAATATAAGTACTATATATATGTACGATATATATATATGTACAATATATATATATAAATATATTATTTGCATAAGATAGTCGTATATGTACATGTATATCTATTATATATAATGGAATTTAGTACAACATGTATATTTTTTATATATCAATGAATCAGACATACTTATTACTAATCAATTAGTCATTTAGTACAATTTTGAATTATGGAAAGAGTATATTATTTAACAATTTAAGGTTGAATCACAATCTCATTGCCAGTACTACTTAACTATTTTAAATTACATACTATAAATTAAGTGAAATGTTTATATCTTATGAAATTTTATATTTCAAAAATATAAAATATATTTGAATTTGAAATAAAATAATATTTTAATTACTTATCAATTTAAATTACTCATCATAGTTATAAAGAATATTTAAAATATCTAAAATTAAAACTTACTTATTGGAATAGAAGAAATAAATTAGATAATATATTTCCAGTGATAATATTAAACTTCATAAAACAAAATAATAATAATAATAATAATAAAATTTTACTATTATTCAAACTAATTAGCAAAAAAATAATTAGTAAAGAAACTAACAAAATATTATGACATAACAAATTTTTAGAAAATAAAATATTAGTAGAAAACATCCTGAAAAAATATAGATCTATACTGTTATATATTTGAGAGTGGTTCATAACTAAAACAAACCCAATTTTGACTCAATTCTCAATTTTTAGAATTTTTGAATTAGATTTTATTGATAACCCAACTTTAATTATTGTTTAATTTTGATTATGAATTTTCTTTCTCGATTTTCTTCCAAAAATCAATTTAATTAATTATTTCCTCGACTCTCTAGATTATTCAAATTTTATAATTAATTTAATCACTCTTCTATAATACACAATATTTATCTCTTTCTTCAATTTTATCTTTTCCCCTTTATTTGACATAACGATGAAAATTTTTTATTCCAACCATAAATTTGAAACACAATGAGAGGATCAAACGTCCCCTCCCCTCTATGAACATTGATGAAGATTTGTTGAGTTTTTTCCATCAATCATAAAATAATTTATTGATAAGTTCTTCACTTTTTACCCCCCAAAGATCATCTATACGATTAGCTTTATTTTGTTATATTATTTTTATTTATTTATTGGTACTTAATTTTTGTGATCATATATTATTTTTTAAATAATATCAATATTATTGTATTTTCTTTTCTTTGTTCTTACTTCTATTTTTAAAGTTTTTTTTTGATATACTTTCTTTATTCTATTTTAGATTATATACGTAATTTCCGAATGGGTCGACGGGATTTGTTTGATTTATTAGCTAAATCTTTTTCTCTATCTAAATTGATAACTCTCTTATCATTTAATTTTTTTATTCATATCTTTACATATTTCACACTTTTCACTTAATTTTCATTCTTTATATTCAAGTTTCTTTAATATTTTTTCTTAAGATCCTTTGATTTCTTTGGTTCATTCAATTTCTAGTTCAAGTGTTTTATTTATCTAATCAAGCTTTTATAGATATATTTTCTCATTCTACATTTTTCTGTTATTATTACTTTTTTTTCCCTTTAATTTGTCATTACTTTTATAATTGTTTGAATATTTATTTTATTCGAATTTCCATTTAATACTTTGTACTTAAATTAAACGATTTGTTGGATCTTGATTAATTGGTTCACTGTTTTAAATTGATCAAATTCATTGTTTATGTTTTTTTCATTAGGGTCTTTATATTTTAAAAAATATTTTCACTAAAAATACTAATTCTTTAAATTACATTATCTTTTATTTTTGTTTTTACTTTTTTTTATCAATCCAAATTCTGTTTTCAGTATTTGATTTCTACAATTATGTTTCGATAAATATGTTTTAAATAATCTTTATAACTCTAATTTTTGTGATTTTTCTTTGTCATTATTATTTAAATACTTTATTTATTTTGTATTGATTTTATGCTCTCCCTCTCTGGTTTTTAAAGAATTGATTGGCTATGTTGGCTCCTTGAATTCTATTTTTTTTTTCATTTTCGTTTACATATGTGTGAGTACTTATGTACCTATTAATTTGGATTTTTTGGAGAAATATTTGTCTATGATTTTATTAACAAACGAGTGTTGAATTTATATATTGATCTATTTAATATTAAAAGTATGGACTTGATTTATACAATGATATTACAATTTCCCTTTGTGATTTGCTTTTTTTTTTATTTTCTTTCAACGTATGCTCTATAAAGCTACATATGTGTAAAATATATGAATAATGAACAAACTACTATAATAGTTCATTTTGTCCCATTTTTATATATCTTTTGTTTTTAATCTTTCTCTCATGTATTATGTATGTTCATTAGTTCCTATTCTATAATAAATTTTAATTTAATATAATTATTTGTAATAATAAATTGTGTATTTCAAATTTATTAATATTATATTTTTCTTCACTTGATCGATACTATAAACTTTGAATAAAATATTATACTTTTCTTTATCGTACATGTAGTTAATAGTAATATTAATATTATGTCAATATCTTGATTGAATTTTCATTATAATTAATATTTTTATAAAACAACAAAACAAATTATTTGTCTATGAAAGATGCTACTTAATATGAAAGTTAATTGATTGTATTTAAAAGTAGGGTACCATTGATGCAAAAATTAAATACTTATTCTTTTTTAATGAAATATGCAATATATTTTAACAAATAAATTACAATAGAAAATAAAAATCAAGATATTCATTTTGGAATACAGGAAATATTATATTTAAGAAGAAGTCGTGCATAGTACGGCCTACGGGTTTAAATCATATTTATAAAATCATCTAAAAATTTATTATTGTCTGACAATATTAGTTGGATTAATCATATTGAGAAAGTCTGAGAGGGTGCATTAATTATTATGAATTATGATTTAATTATAAAGGTGATATATCATATTTTGAGCTTCTATTTGGGTTTTTGCAAAATGTAAGGAGAATAAGGCTAGAAGGCGTTTAGAGAAAAATGAATACTCCATCCTGGAGGTCCAATCCAAGAAAAGAAACGACCCGAACCAGTATCCTTCTTAGAACCTTATCGGGAGGGGTAACGTCCATCCTAAAGACCCAGCCCAAGAAGGATTGATGTTCGCTCTAAAAGCCCAATCCAGCAAGGACGGTCCCGACCAATGTCCTTCCTGAAACCCATGTCAGGAAGAAACGATGTCCATTCTAAAAAGCCCAATCCAGCAAGGACGACCCCAACCAATATCCTTCCTGAAGCCTATATCGGGGGGGGGGGGGAGGGGGGGGGATTTGCTTTCTAATCCTAGGCCCAAGCCCATGGATGGATTACTCATCCAAGGGGGATAATCATGGAATAAGTTAAACACACACGTGGTAAATACAAGAGTTTAATTCCCAGTCCCTAACAACCTTATCCCCCCAAAATCTCAACAAGAAGCCCCCTTTAGCCCATGTTTCAGAGGGGTACGCCCCCCTCACCCTGTGTTTCAGGGGGGTCTCCAGCCAGGCAGACGCACTCTTACCTCTATATAAGGCCTAGTGCCTCATAAAGGGAGGGGCATGATTCTCTGATATTATATAGCATTTTTTAAAGACTTGATAACTCTCTTTTTACAATTTTTCTACAATTCACTCATTATTTCATCATTTTCATCATTTGTTTATTATTATCGAACATAATACTAACTTAATTCAATGGAGTGTTAAACTCTATTTTGCAGGTTTCCTCCTATTGAATCAATCTTTATCTCATGAAGGACGAAGACTCATTTTCTCACATTATAAATTTTAGGTGCTCGGAAAAATCGTAAGCATCAAAAGGGTTTGAGGCTTCTAATTGATTTTTAACATTATGTAAAGACATAAATATAAGTAGTTTGATATTTTATTGATGATTTTTGATTGTGATGTCAATAGAAAGAAACAAAATATTGGAGTTTATTTTAATTGAAGGAAATCAAGAATAATTGTAGTAGTACTAGAAATAATAATAATAATAATAATAATAATAATAATAATAATAATAATACATTGTATTATTATTATTATTATTATTTGTACATTTATTTTTTTCATAAGAAATAAAAGGTTTAATTTACCAATTTTTCTTTTTTCGATTTTGACAAGTTGCAATCCATAGATTTTTGCCTGATTTTTGACTATTTGTTTTATATAAATAGTAATTCAATTATTATATAAAGGAGATGTATTTAATTAGCTATGCTTATCTTTGCTTGATTTTGTACACATTTAATTTGTTAGCATATTAGCTATTTGGATATATATGATTAGGCTAATTAAAATCCTAAAACTCAAAACATAATTATTTTGTCTCTTTATGTGTGAGACTACAAGTGGAACAACATAGTTGCGTATTTATCTTTTGGCGCCTGTGGTGATGTGCACTTAATTGCATTTACTTGAGAAGATAGACTAATGGCATAGATGACACTTCGATTCTGGGACCAATCCTCCCTTACTGGAAATGACATATCTCCTGACTATATTTGTTATCTAAGTTGTTCATATGGACAATATTGTTTATCTCATATCTTGAAAAAATATTAAGCTTTTAACAAACGCATATCAACGATAGTTATCAAGTTTGATTTCATTGAAAATATTCACTAAATCAAATCAATTAGATGATAAAAATATTGGCGGTACATGTGTACAATGTCCCCAAATATCAAAATCGTAATAACATTTATAGTATAGAGATGCGCTCCAATATGAAATGATTTTTGGTTTGTTCTTTCTAAATTCTATTCGACATTTCTTTCATTTTTATCTTTTTTAACTACATTAAACAAAATATATAATGAATTCGCAGTTCTAATTCCACAAATTGTATATGATGATGACTATTCTTGTTCACACCCGGTGGCCTCCCCTGCAAGGTATTGTCCCGCCTGCTGTGAATACCCACAAGGTTCCTTTGAACCACAATGGGGTTTTGTCCTTTAAAAGGGTCCTCGCAAGGTAAGGAGAGGATTGACGCCTTTTATGGCAACCAAGTGCCTCGTCTCCAACTAATGTGGGACAAGATATGGCACATCATAAGCCCCCCCAGACGAGGGGCTTGGAGGGCCGAAGTCAACATCGGCCCCACGGTAGGCGCCAAATGATGATGACCATTCCTATTCACACCCGGTGGTCTCCTCTGCGAGGTATTGTCCCGCTTGCCATGGATGCCCACAAGGTTCCTTTGAACCACGGGGGATTTTTGTCCTTTAAAAGGGCCCTCGTAAGGTAAGGAGAGGATTGACGCATTTTATGGTAACCAAGTGCCTCGTCTCCAATCGATGTGGGACAAGGTATGGCGCATCAATATGATAATTTTTTTTTTTATCAATATCATGCATAAAGAAATCTTAGTTTGACTAAACATTTGAGTTATTATATATACATTATTTGTACTTATTATTGGTTTGTTCCTAAATTCCCACTACAAGAAAATTTCCGCCGAAAATAGTTAATTTCGGCAAAACAAATCCGTTAGATAAACCTTCTCACATACACGCCTAAAATTGTCCCAAATTTTTGGGCCACTGGGAATCAAACTTTTGCCCTCTTGGTTGGCAACCAACTCTCTTACCTATAAGCTATCTTTACTTTGTTATCATAATTTATTACATTATATATTTATAGCATATATATACAAGAATTCAAATAAAAATAATTAATAATAATAACAATAATATAAATAATAATAATAATAATAATAATAATAATAATAATAATAATAAGTTTTTTATTTATTGAAAAATTTAATATTTTTTAATTTTTAAAAAAAATTATATATATAATACATAATACTATACATATATATATAGCATACAAAAATTTAATTAATTCTAATTATTATTAATAATAATAATTTAATAATAATAATTCAAATAGAAATCCAAAATTTTATATTTTAATATATTTTTTAATTTATAAAGTTATTATTTTTTATTTTTTATTTTTTTAAAATTTTGGTGGAATTTTCTGCAGAAATTCGGCCAAAAAATTCAAAAATTATTATTATTTTATTTAAATATTATTATTTTTTATTTTTTTGAATTTTTTGGCTGAATTTTCGACATCCGAAAAATTCAAAAATTATTTTTTTTATTTTTTTATTTAAAAATTATTGTTTTTTATTTATTTTTTATTTTTAAAATTTTCAGTGGAATTTTTCGTTGAAATTCCGCCAAAAAATTAAAATTATTATTTTTTAATTTTTCAGCGGAATTTTCCGTTGAAATTTTAAAAATTATTTATTTATTATTTTTTATTATTTTTCGGCGTAATTTTTCGCTGAAAATTTTAAAATTTATTATTTATTTTTTTTTGAATATCCGCCTAAATTTTTCTGCAGAAAATTCCGCCGAAAATAGCATTTTTTGTTGTATTGTTTTTATGCAAGGTTTAAGTTATTTTTAACGCAACTATATTATTTATTGAATTTTAATTATTATTTCATCTAACAACTCATCATCAAATTCATCGTGCGCTAATGCTCACAGGTATAATACTAGTATATTTATACAGTAGTATATGTATGTGTCAACTTTTGTTTTTACTAAATTACGACATAAATACGATTATAATTTTTTATTTTAAAAAAATTAAATAAATTATCTCCCGCAGAATTTATGCCAAAATAGGTTTAAATTTGAAAAATAAAAAGATCAAAAATGCGATTGCCCTGATGTTGTTGGATTCGTTGAACTATAATCTCAGAGGAAATTTCGTTGATATTCGGCCGAAAAAATAAAGCCGCAAAGCTTTTTTTCGTGCTTTCAGTAAGCCATATCCTCAAACAGAACTTGCCATATATATCCTCAACAAATTTCTCGAATTGTTGTTTTGTAGGATGTCATTCCAACCCCATAGGTTAAGATATTAGTCCAACCAACCCGCAGGTATTAATTATTAATAAGGCTTCTCCATATAGATACCTCCTCAATCAACAGGGTTAGTAAATGCATTTATTTCATTGAAGTTCTGATATTTTCTCCTTGATATTAATTTTTTTCTCATCGAATTCTTTTACTAATTTGAACTTCGGAGATACCTAATGAGTTGAAGTCAATTCTAACTAATATTAGTAATGAAAATTAATAATAGCTATAACTAAATTATATTATGTAATCCATATTTGTTCAAATATCGATATGTCCATATATATGTGAATTCGAGATCAAAATGCCCCACAAATTAATTAAGTTTGTATTTGGTTCTCTTTCCTTATAATTGAATTCAAAATTTATTTCAAAAAATATTTTATTAAAGATTCATAATCATTTCAAATCAAATACCAACGAAAAGTATATACATTTATATCTTTTTAATCATTATTTCAAATATGTATTTTATGAGCCATCATTTAGCATTATGATAATAGTAACAACAACATAAAAATTGATGACATTAGTAATCAACTAAATAATATATAACATGAAAAGACATTTACAATAGAAAATGTATCTCCACAAATAAAAATTCATACGCTTTCATTTTCTACATAATTCAAAAATAACCTCCCCAAAACACTTGGGAAAACAAAAAAGAAAAACCACCAATCTTCGCCTAACAAATTTTTGAGCTGAAAAACTCAAAATTAAAATTTAATTCAAACAAGTTTTTGGTTGTGCCAAAAAAAAGAAAGAAAGAAAGAAAGAAAGAAAAAACAAATTTCAATACATAATTGGACAACCCTAATCAATACGTCAGCACCGGAATTAATGACATGGACCATTAACAAAATTTGAAATCAGCAGTGACGCAGACCAGACGCGACCACATTCGTAATTACCACTACATACGTTTCAAAAACTGACCATGCACCTCTATGTCCCATGCCCTCCTCAATCAGTACGGATAATTTACTACAAAACGGTGTTATATTTCCTTCTATATTTATTAATACAAGCTACATATATTGGTGAGCGGTTGAGATAAGGAAAGAGAATCTTCAAATATTGTTTTATTTATCTCAACCGCTCACCAATACACGTAGCTTGTTTTGATGAGTGTAGGAGGAGATGTAACACCGTTTTATAACAGTGGATATGAACTGCTCCCCAATATCTCTATATATAGTCTATAACTATATATATGTACCACCCACAGGCGTAGTTACATTCCTTAAGAGACTCTCTCTCCCTCTCTCCCTCCCTCCCTCCCTCCCTCTATGCAAGAAGCTATTCCATACAGGACCAGCTGGCTCGTCAAAACCTCGACAGAGATTGGGTCGATAAAGGCCATCAATGGCGGAGGGGGAAGGGGTGAAATGTTGAGGAGGCTGGTGAATGAGAATGCAGTGATAGTGTTCGCGAAAACAGGATGCTGCATGAGCTATGTGGTCAAGTGTTTGCTACAACGGCTGGGGGCCAACCCCGCCGTCTACGAGCTCCTCGACGATGACGACCACCTCGTCGTCAGTGAGCTTCAGAGAGTCACGGCCTCCGGCGGCAGCGGGAGCCTCCAGTTCCCGGCGGTGTTCATCGGCGGCCGGTGGTTCGGCGGGCTGGATAGGATTATCGCCACTCATATCACGGACGAGCTGACCCCATTGTTGAAAGAGGCTGGGGCATTGTGGCTCTGATCTATAAATAAGATTCCTAACCTTATTCAGAAAGCTTAGATATTTGTCTTAATTAAACTAGTTTCTCTCCATTATTATGTCGCAAGATTTAGGTCAAGAACAGATATGATGTATGTGTTTTAGATTAGTCTTGCCAGTGTGTGGATGATATTATGTTCTAACCTATTGTGTACGACGTTGGCTGTTTCAATTAATCGACATTGAAAATCTTTTAAAGGTTTATTTACATCGACATTTACTCCATTTATGACATTAATTGGAAGTTTTTTAAAGTGTATTTTACCATTGTAATTTCTTTCAAGAACAAAAGGAGATGATAAATGGTTGATTATATCACGGGCGACGCATAGGATTACACTTCAAAAACATAGGTCTTTTTTTCTTTCTATCTTTCTTTTTTTTTTTTGGATAATTATATAGGCCAATTAGTGTGATTATATATAATATATTTGTTTTTCTAAATGTAAACAATGAACATGCGGATAGAAATTAGGGCAAATTACACTGACTACCCCTGAGGTTTGACTAATTTACGAAAAACCCCCTACTTTTTCAAAAATTACCAAAACCCCCCTAAGGTTTCAAAAATACTACAAATTTATTCAAATTTCCAAAAATACCCCTTCCCTTTTTTTGGGTGATTTACACTGACCACCCTGAGATTTGGTTAATTTACGAGAAACCCCCTATGGTTTCTGATATTGCCATATTTCATATTTTTGGGCTTTTATAAATTAATATTAATAAAGCCCAGGAACGGCCCTCAAAACTAAGTCCAGGAAGGGAGGGGTCTTTCCTAAAGCCTAACACAGCCCTGGACCAAAGCCCAAGAAGGATACGCCCCTGGGCCAAAGCCCAGGAAGGATACGTCCCTCAGCCCAAGCCCATGAAGGAAGGTTTCGAGCTTTGGCCCACCTACCACTTGGAATGAAGAGGAGGAGCCCTAGACCGAGTCAAAAGGCACATGGGGATAAAAGAAGTTCAGATTTTCTTATCATATCTCGGAAGATCGCAACTAACGCGCCCCAACCGCCCTGATTTCGCGGAGCACACCCTGATTCCCAGGACAGGTCGATTACGTCCCTGGCTCTATATAAACACCAGGGGCGTACAGAGGCCAAGAGGGAATTTTTCTAAGCATAAAATTATTCTCTTAATTCTGAAATAATTCTCAAAAGTTCTCTAAGCCATTATTGATCGTTTTCAAGCATAACCTTGATAATTTAGAGCATCGTTTATGTTTATTTCATCATTTTTTGCATACTTTTTCTCATTCCTAAGCAAATACTGACTTAATTCAGTGGAGTGCTAACCTCCTTTTTTGCAGGTTCTTTTTCCATCGAGACGATTAAACTCACAAAAAGCCGAACTCTTTTCCAGCGTTACAAATTTTTGGTGCTAGGAAAACGAGAAGCATCATTGGCGCCGTCTGTGGGGAACTTGAGTTAGGGCGTGAGGAAATTCACTACAAAATTGACGAGGTGCACGTAGCTATGGCCAATAACAGCACACCGAAAATCTTGGGAGAAGATGTTGTTAATGTTCTAGGTAACGTCACCCCTGTCACCACTTCGCAGGGTGATGACATCCACCCTATTATGACTTTGCAGGATGGAAACATCCCTCCCAGGAGGAAGGCTTCAGAGGACGGGGATGTACAACCCCCGTTCATCATCCAAGGAGTGCCCCCCACAGGGACACAATCCTTGGGATTGGTTCCGGAAGAGGTAACAGTCATGGGAGAGCAATTTTCGGGAACGCCGGCCGCGGGAGCGCACCCTCCAGGACCGCAAGCTCCAGGAATGCACTCCACAGGAACGCCGGCCGCGGGAGCGCACCCTCCAGGCCCGCAAGCTCCAGGAAGGCACTCCACAGGAACGTTGTCTGCGGGAGTACAACCTCTAGGACCGCACGCTCCAGGAAGGCACTCCGCAGGACCCCATGCTCCAGGGACGTATGTTGCAGGAGTAACCCCTATAGGGGCGCACAATTCAGGACCCCATGCTTCAGGGATGTATGTCGCAGGAGTAACCCCTACAGGGGCGCACAATCCAGGACCCTATGCTCCAGCAACGTATACCACAGGAGTGACGCCTATAGAGGCGCACACTTTGGGACCCCATGCTTTAGGAGACACACGTGTAGGAGAGCAAGCTGCAGGGGCGCACACTCTAGGATTGTAAGCCGCCGCACAACATGATACAGAAGTGCATGTTACGGGAACACATGCCCCAGGGACGTATGCCACAGGAGAGATACCTGGAGGAGCACAGACCACAGGAACAATAACATGGGAAAACCTCACGAAGATGATAACAGGGGCCGTAGTGACTGCCCTCGCAGGGGTTGCACCACAAACGCCACCTACAGGGCATACAACAACATGGAATGAAGTACCCCTCAGTGGCACCTCAGGATGGAATAGGGGCCACAATGGGACTAATCATCCCACACAAGAAGGAGGAGACCCTACAATAGCAACAAACACACCTCTGGACCACATAGAAGGACAAAACTTAGCAAGGGAATCCGCCTCGCTCCAGATGGATGCCAATATCCAATCCAACAGTAATCCACATGGTATCTGCGGGGGCACACGCGATGCGAAAAAGTACATACAGGGGCCCGGGGGAATCTCTCTGTGGGTCATCCTCGAGAGGGTTCTCCTCCAACATGGGTAGTGGAGTTGCAACAAACAATGCAACAAATGGAGAGAAAACTCACAGGAGAGCGAGAACTGGTCCCTATAGGGACTCCATTTTGCAGGAATATACAAGAGGACGTCATTCCTCCATTCACCAACAGCGCCAACCTCCCGGAGTATGATGGTACCCACGACCCTCAGGAATACCTAGTCAGATTTGATGGTCTGGCTGAGTTCCACGGGTACACCGATGGAGTGAAATGTAAGGTCTTTCGCACCACTTTCAGGAGAGGTGCACAACAGTGGTTTAACCAATTACCTCCGAACTCCATTCGGACTTTTGAGGAATTTCGACAGTTGTTCCTGCACCAGTTTTCCAGTAGCAAGAAACGACTGCGAACCCCACTGACCCTTTTCAACATAAAGCAAGGGGAAAGGGAGTCCTTGCGACATTACTTAGATAGGTTCAATGCGACCGTCATACAAGTCCCGGGGATCAGCAATGAAATGAAGTCCACAGCATTTGCACAAGGGCTACGGAGAGGAAGCATCTACCGCTCTTTAGCTAAAAGGCCCCCCACTAATTTTGATGAACTCTTGGCACGAGTGGAGATGCATATCAATGCAGATGAGGCAATGACCCAACCTTGCGAGGAGTCAAGAGAAAGAATGAGGGATGAAAGAAATGAAAGGAGCACATACTCCCCTAAGACATGAGGGGGACACCGTGCCTAAATAAAAGGGTTAGACCTTCCCGAAGCAACCCCAGAGGAAGGGTTCGCAATGTGGTGAAAAAATTCAAGATACTCCCCTAAGACATGAGGGGACACTGTGCCTAAATAAAAGGCTAGACCTTCCCGAAGTAACCCCAGAGGAAGGGTTCGGAATATTCAAGATACTCCCCTAAGACATGAGGGGGACGCTGTGCCTAAAGAAAAGGCTAGATCTTCCCGAAGCAACCCCAGAGGAAGGGTTCGCAATAGGGTGAAAAAATTCAAGACTTTGGCCTAAAACTTCATGGCCTCAGTCTAGGAAAACGACCCATAAGGACGAATGTCCTAAAATTAAAGAGGAAATCTTCCCGGAGTAGGAAGAAACTCTCCCAACATCAAAAATAAACTCAAAATTTGCATCCTCAAGCGATGAGTCATGCAAACTACGAGCAAAACCACTGAGCACACTATGTCCTTGTATCTTGTTAACAAGATCAGTTGTTATTATTCCTTCTTAAAATTTAGATTGTGATCACGCAGGAAAGCAATTAAGGGAAGGTGCTCACAAAAAGGAAAACGCACAAGAATCAAAAGAAGAAAAGCGGTCCATAGAGGATCCAAAAACAATGCGTAGATAACGACCTACGAAAGTAGGTGGAGAAAAGTACGTGCGTAAGAGTACTAGATCATAAGCAAAAAGCAAAAGGAAAAAGCAAAGCTGGATAAAAGGGGGGAGGGGTGACCCTATACTAGTGCATCACTCTTTCCTCAATCCCTGTTCAGGAAGAGAGGAGCCATCAGGGGTGGAGTCATCAGGGGAAGCGGAGCTGTCAGGAGGGGTGGAGCTGTCAGAGGAGCCATCCATCCTGGAAGCGGTAACACCCTCCGTCCTGGTGGTAGGAATGCCCACCGTACCTTTGTCAACACGAGTCTCAGGCAGAGGGATGGTTGATCCAAGACTTGAAAGGCAAACAACGAATCACCATCGAACAAAGGAAGTATGGGATATTAAATAAAGCAAAGATAGGGTGAGCAAAGGATACCTCCTCCGAAAGTAGTGGTGGAGACGCTAGCAGGAGGGGCATCGGTAGTGCCTTCCTCAACAAGAATCACAGGAGGATTGCCACCCTCCGTAGATAAAACAGGAAGGTCCGCATTGGCCTTCTCGCAGTGGTGTGCATGCATCATTCCTTCAGGAGGGGCGTTAGCTTGTGAGCTCGGTTCACGATCACCCTCTTCAACACGGTCAGGGGTGTTATCCCCCTCGGGCAGCACATCCAGGGGCACATCATCTATCGTGGCAACTATGTCAAGAAAAGAAATACCTCCTCCAGGACGGAGCCAAGGAATGGAAGAGCAAGTGCACTAATACCGTGTATTCACCTTAAAAAAGAGTATATTTTCTACAAAATATCACGGTGCAAGCAACAAAGTTCAAGGTTTAAGCAAGGAACATACCATCCTAAGGGGTTAGTACGAGTAATTCCTTAACATTGGGGCCTAAACCTCAATAGGAAGGAGGGTCCCTATTTCGTGTTTCAGGAAGGCTTGACTCTACAACAATCCTAAAAGGTAACCGAAGGAGCGTCAAGGAAGATTGGGTGAAATCAAGACGAAGGCTCTTTCTCCTACTCTCACAGTCAAGTCACCTCAACTGCGAGAGTGGGGGGGAGTGATGATATTGCCATATTTCATATTTTTGGGCTTTTATAAATTAATATTAATAAAGCCCAGGAACGGTCCTCAAAACTAAGTCCAGGAAGGGAGGGGTCTTTCCTAAAGCCTAACACAGCCCTGGACCAAAGCCCAAGAAGGATACGCCCCTGGGCCAAAGCCCAGGAACGATACGTCCCTCAGCCCAAGCCCATGAAGGAAGGTTTCGAGCTCTGGCCCACCTACCACTTGGAATGAAGAGGAGGAGCCCTAGACCGAGTCAAAAGGCACATGGGGATAAAAGAAGTTCAGATTTTCTCATCATATCTCGGAAGATCGCAACTAACGCGCCCCAACCGCCCTGATTTCGCGGAGCACACCCTGATTCCCAGGACAGGTCGGTTACGTCCCTGGCTCTATATAAACACCAGGGGCGTACAGAGGCCAAGAGGGAATTTTTCTAAGCATAAAATTATTCTCTTAATTTTGAAATAATTCTCAAAAGTTCTCTAAGCCATTATTGATCGTTTTCAATTATAACCTTGATAATTTAGAGCATCGTTTATGTTTATTTCATCATTTTTTGCATACTTTTTCTCATTCCTAAGCAAATACTGACTTAATTCAGTGGAGTGCTAACCTCCTTTTTTGCAGGTTCTTTTTCCATCAAGACGATTAAACTCACAAAAGGCCGAACTCTTTTCCAGCGTTACAAATTTTTGGTGCTAGGAAAACGAGAAGCATCAGTTTCAAAAATTACCAAAACCCCCCCGAAGTTATTCCAATATTACAACTAGCACCTATTTAGGTTGACTTATTAACAATATTAAATCTTTTTTTTCCCTCTGTAATATTGTTATCATAAAATTTTCATGTAATAGATTGGAAAAAAAATGTGATTATTTATTCAAATAAATATTCTGAAGGGGTATTTTCGAAAATTCGAATAAGTTTGTAATATTTTTGAAATCTTAGGGGGTTTTTGATAATTTTTAAAAAGTAGGGAATTTTTCGTAAATTAACCAAACCTCAGGGGTGGTCAGTGTAATTTTTTCTAGAAATTATTTGCGGTGATAGGAGTGAAGAATACTGAGAACCCTTAAAACAGTTCTACTAGAGTTTGATGTTATTAATCAAACTACAAATTCTATTTAATTTACGCCAGTCAAATGTTGGTGCTAAATAAATCAATCAACCATTAAAGATGAAAAAACTCTAATATTATTGATAAATCAAAAATCACGATGCGGGCTGGGATCCAAGTCTTGGACTTAGGACCAATGAGTAAATATGAGATCCTGTAGGATTGTCATAAAAACTTGTTGACCTGAAAATGGAACAAAGTGTTAGGAACCGCTAGGAGTGTTTCCACTATAGGTCCCCTAATGCCTCAGTCAGCCAATAACTCAAGAACAATCCATATAAGTGATAAATAAGGCGAGATAAAAGGAAACAAAATAGGTACTTCGGTAAAGAAATGACAAGGAAGCTATGGTCCTTGTGAAGGGACCTTGTCGATCTTGATGAGCTCTCTTGTATTTAAAAAAAAAAATTGTGAGAAAATGAAGTGTCATTATGAAGTCCAACCATCAGGTATTTATAGCCAACATCTCTAACAGGTCTTGGAAGGCCTTGGATTGTCGATTGGATCGAGCATCTATAGTCCTAGTCCTGATCCTAGCCAAGATTTAAGTGACTCATTCAAAAAGATGCAGGTCTTGGAGTGTGTTCAGTATATTGTGCCATAATTGTTAGGGGTATTTTCGTTCTTAGCTTATTCTTATTGCTCCATTGCCTCCCGTAATTGGGCTCCGCTGACATCGCCTTTTGAACAATCAAGCGTGTACTTAATTACATTCTGAGCCTTAATATATTTTGGGATTAGCCCTATCATTATTTCTCCAACTTTTCAAGTGTAGAGTGAGAATTTGCATTTCAAATTAATTGTTACACTTGAGAAGTTCAAAAGTGATCCAATAGACTGCTAGAAAATTTATGAGCGGATGCGATTCTTAAGAAAGAACATGCAAGTCTATAATTGTGGTGTGGGATCGCGCATTTGAAATACAGGCCTGATCAATAAGATAATGATAGATTTGTGGAAAAGATCCATTGACTTGAGTCTTGACAATAAACGAACACGTTAGATCCTACGAGAATTCCCGACGTTGGTCCTTCTATGACTAAATATCAAGGAAGACACTGTAAGAAAATGAGTAAATTTATAACAATATAACAAGTGATAATAAAAAAAATATCATTAATTATATATATTTAGCAACAACAAATTTATGTTGTCATAAAAAATAATTTGCATAGTGTCAATGGTGATCACATAGTACAAAATTAACACTTAGTAAAACATCTATAATGATACTCCCTCCGTCCCATATTATTTGTCGTTTTGGGGTTATGCACAAGAATTAAGGAAATAGATTAAGAACATTAATTGTAAATTCACTACAAAAAAATTGATTTATTGTGATGAAAATTTTTGTGACAAAAAATTCAAATTTCATCACAAAAGGTTTTTTGTGACAAAAAAAATTCGTCACAACTTCCTCACAAAATCCCCCTCGCATTAGGTTATTGTGACAATTTTTCTATTCGTCACAAATAATATATATGACGAAGTGTTATTTCCTCACAAAAAGTCGATTTTTTGTGACAAATATTTTGTCACATATAATCTGTCTTTATTTTAAAAAAAAATAACTCTCCTCCAGCAGCCGGCTTAGCCGAGCCGCCCCGCCTAGCTGAGCCGCCCTCGGACCGCGTGAGCCACAAATAATAGTCCTATTTTGCGCAATTGAGGACTCGAACCGGCGTCCTCTGAGATGCCAAGGTAGAGGCTCTACCATCAGGCTATGTAGCATGTTTGTGTAGAAACTTATTTGTGTTTACTTATAATAATGATACAAAATTCTTAATTTATAAATTTTAATTTTGTAAATTTATTTATTAAATAAATTCAATGATAGATGATCATTATCATGTGAAAGACTATATATATACTTTGCAAACATGACCACATTCAATGTGTGTGAAAAAAACAAAAGAGAGATATAATTTAGTTAAATTGTTAAAATTTTAATAGCATAATAATTTTTTTTAATTCAATTTTTGATATAAATATATATATATATATATATATATATATATATAGATATCTTTTTTAACTGATTTAATTATTTATACTATCTACTTGAATTTTTAATACATTCATCAAATTTATAACGAGCAAAAAAAAATATTTAAAAATAAATAAAAATATATAAAGTAGAATAAAAGTTTGGAAAGAAGAATGCAAGAGATAAGAGAGAAGAGAATAGAAAAAAAAAAAGAAAAAAATAAGATTATGCTCATACTTTTAATAAATTGTATAAAATTTCTCACCAAAACTTTTGAAATATATTTGTAATATGTACGCACATGTTGAACGTCGAATATTGCCTATCTGGTTTTTAACTAACTAAGATTATAAGTGATAAATGATCATTATTATGTGTGACTATATATATATATATATATATATATATATATATTAAATTATGAGAACAAATTTTATTAATACTTGTATTTTTAAAATTTTTAAAATTTATTAATTTCTTAGCCACTATAAAAATACCTAAAAAAGTGAACATTATAAATAAAATTATATTTGGGGTTTCGTTTGATTCATTTAATTTTTTTTTAGGATATCATGGAAAATATTCATTTGATATTCCTGGACAACTTATTTTATAACATTTATTCATTTAAGTTTTTTTATCGAACTAGGAAAAATATTAAATTGATATTTTGTGAGGAACTTTTTTTATAATATCATGTTATTAACTTATTGTGAGGAAAAAAAAATCTTTTTTGTGATGAAAATTATATTTCCTCACATTAGTCATAGCTATTGTGAGGAAACTTCAATTTGTTTTAAAAAAACAAAATTTAATGTGACGAAATTATAATTCGTCACATTATGGTATGTTTATGTGACAAGATACAATCTCCTCACAAATATCTTGTCACAATAAATACATTTTTTTGTAGTGATTATTTTGACCAAAATACTCTTTTAGTAAATTACACTACTAATCTCTCTTTCATCAACCATTTATCTCTATCCAATGATTTTCATAATGAAAATAACCATTAATATGGAAAATTGAATGACAATTAGTGTTATTGGGAGATTTTTTAGGAATTGAGTCACCCATAATTAATAAATTGCTGAATTTTTTTTAGAAATTTGCATAAGATATAAATTAAAGTCTAAGGATATATTAGGAAAAAAATAATAAATTTCTTCTTGATATATGAGAACGACATATATTATGGGACAAAAAAAAATTCCTAAAACGACAATTAATATGGGACGGAGGGAGTAATTTAGGGACAATAAAATCTTGCCACAAAATCCTAGTAACAATTTTTTTTGCCATTATAGGTGTATCATTAATTGTCAATGGT
Organism: Petrea volubilis; assembly: GCA_026212405.1. Lineage (NCBI taxonomy): Eukaryota > Viridiplantae > Streptophyta > Magnoliopsida > Lamiales > Verbenaceae > Petrea > Petrea volubilis. Next base: position 36,514,709 of record CM047870.1, read on the forward strand.
GACAACTGAAATACTAATTCTTATTACCATTAAGTGATATTATGACAACATAAAAATTGTTGTCACCGAAAAAACTTAATCAGTGACAAAATAGAAAATATTGTCACTTAATACAATTGTTGGTGACAACTTTTATATTGTCACTTTTAAATCTTGTCAATAATATTATATTTTTTTTGTAGTGAGATAGGTAAATATAAACTAAGAATTCTTGTAAGATAGGTGGAAGAGACTTATGGCAGTCCAAAGATCACATATTTGTAGACGCAAAAGCTTTAATCTATACCGTAACTGTACAGTTCCACATGAAAGGATTCATTAAAAATAAAATTCGCATACATATCTGAATTTGGATTCTAAATGTACGTAAGTCTTGAGAGATACGATCAAACACACGGGGTTTTGGAGTGTATGGGCATTTATATATCTTAGTTTTGACATGTTTGCCCAATGGTCTCGAGTAACCGCACTTCATAGTTTATGGCATCATCTAAAGTGGATAGGATATTTTATTTCAAAATAGTATTTTATTTTCTATTTCATAATTTATATTCATGCTATGTATATAAAATTATTTTTTTAATTATACATTTAATTTGAAATTTTATACTTAATATATATTCATGCTATGAAATGAATGCACTTTGTAATAGATTATCTCCTGTTCATCTAAAAAGATTCATCTTTTATAAAGTGGTACTACATAATTAATATTAATTCAGCAGAATCGAATTCGAGATAGAATTTCCTCGGAGTAAATATATATTGTGATGGTAAAAACGAAAAAAAAAAGGATAAAAGGGGTACCCAAAGTTTGACGGTCACTTTTTGGCCCATCGGGGCCCACAATCTTTGAAAAGGCCATGGACCATATCATGGTGGATTTGGACTAACTTGGGCTTTTAGTGCCCTATTAGTGTATTATTTTGTTTGTCATAAAAAGTTCATTAATATTCTTTTCAAATAAAAAAATTATTTCCTTATTGGTCACTTGCACAGAGATTAGTAGACCAAAATAGTGTAGCATGCTGATGTGTAATTTAGTTGGAAGCTTATAATTCAATGAAAAACGTACACGTCTATATATCCAGTTGGCTCTAATTATATTGTGCAAAAGGACGTACGTGCTTCTTCAGTCAGCTCTGATTTTATCTAAGGACAATATGATAAAAATAGAAAGATATTACCCCTTTTCTACAATAACTTTCTGACAATGATATAATTAAAGATCACCTTTCATCCATTTTCACCCTTGCACTTCTCTCGTCTACATTCCAACTTCTTTCAAAGTAAGTACAAAACTTTTCTTGGTTAATTCTTCTTATATATTTCGAGAAAATAATTATTATATGTTACACATGACCAATGTTGCAATTTCGTTCACTAAATAATTAATTACTTCTAAAGGGACAACATTTTTATTTTGTTACAATAATCATTTTCAAAATGATAATAAGTACATGCATAAAAAGTCATGATAGTGTGTGTGTATATATATATATATATATATAATCACAAACCATTTTATTTATTCATATTATTATGACGTATCACCATATATATATATGTGTGTGTGTGTGTGTGTGTGTGTATAATGAAATTTATCTGTATGTTGTAGTCACTAATTACAAGAATGTGGAAGCTAATGGTAATTTTCAAATTATATGTCAAAATTAATAGAACATTCTATTTGGTTCCTATATAATACACAAACAAAAATTAGTTTAATATTCTCCTCTATTTTATATTATTAATTGTTTCAATATCAAAATTTTATTTTATAACATCTATTGTGTTATGAAAATAAGATAATATATAATGCTTTATTTTTTTCAAAATTGTCCTAAAATTTAATATCATTTACACAACCTCTTAATTATTAGTAGTACCACTTAGTAGGCGTGCCCTCACAAATAAAGCAATTCATCATCAATTCAACGAACATGTCACGTAATATAGTCCGTCAAGCAAAATTTTGTACCACTACAGGAAAATGCATGAAATCCAACGGAATTTCTATCGGAAAATGCTAATTTTGGCGGAAACATGTCTGTCGTAAAAAATCACGTGGGAATGCCATTTTCCACCAGATTGGATTTCGGTAGCAATCCGCAATATTGATCTCCGATCAGTTTGAAATTCTAAATCATCGCATCTAGTAGAATAGTATCCCCAAAATTTTCAAATTTTTGTAGTTGAGGGAATTTGAACCTCTGACGTCAAGATTGGATGACAAGTATTTCACCACCAAGCTATTGCAAAAACTTATTATTAATTGTGTTTTGTTATATACTTATTATATACTTATCTGATTATTCTTATTTTTATTTATTAATTAATTTTAATTCATTTTTTGTAATTAGAAGATAATTTTTGCACTCTAAATTTTTATATGGGAGCTCCATTCTCATTATTTTATTAAAAGATTTACTAAAAAATAGTATATTCTTTTGTTTAACATTCTTCTTTCAATTTTAAGAAAATTTCAAAATTCTTTTGTTTATGTTGTGCTTTTAGCCTTTCATTTCATTATTTAATCAAGTTTTTAAGCTTGTTAATAATTCGTAAAAAATACAATATCATAATAGGCACTAATGTTCTAATTTGTGAATTCAAAATGTATTAACCAATATTTCTTAAAAACATAATTTGTTAAAAAAATAATTTGTTTTGCACTTACCTAGGGTTTGAACCTAAGATGTTTTCCTTGAAAGTGAAATGCTTTACCACTAAGCTAATTACAAATTTATTTATTGATTTATTTGTTTTTCTTATTATAGTTATTATATTATTATTTTTTAAAAACAAATTACTCCGACGAAATTTCGGTGGAAATTTCCTCCAAAAATTTTTTATTAATTTTTTTTGAATTTCTAGGGATAAAATTCTGACCGAAATTTCCATCAAAAAATTCCACTGGAATATTTTTTTAAAAATAAAATTAATTTTGTACTTAACAAGGTTTGAACTTGAGACATTTTCATTGGAAGTGTAATGCTTTGTCACTAAGCTAATTCCAAGTTTGATTATTTTTTATTTTTGTCTCTCTATATAATTATTATATTATTATTTTTTAAAAGAATTATTCTGGCTGAAATATTTGTCGGAATTCTTTTTTATTTTTTTATTTTAATTTCCGACGGAAATCTCTGCCGAAAATTCCCTTGGAATGTTTTTTTAAAAAATTAAATTAATTTTGTACTTATCGGGATTTGAGCCCACGACATTTTTTTTTTGGAAGTATAATGCTTTGCCACTAAGCTAATTTTAAATTTGTTTATTTATTATTTTTTTTCTTTATAGTTATTATATTATTATTTTTTAAAAAAATTACTCCGGCAGTATTCTGGTGGAAATTTCCACCAGAATTTTTTTATTAATTTTTTTGAATTTTTATTTGAATTTATTCCATCAGATAATTTCGCCGAAAAATGCATTTTTTCTTGTAACGTACGATAATGCATGCTTTATTACTAATTATGTTTTTAATTCTATTTTTATAAATTATTGCCAGTTCATTACGGACACTATTTTGTTCTATAAAATATAAAATTATAATAATTTAATTCTCCTTAACGTGTGTTCAACGATAATTTTAAACCATTATTAATATAAGTAAAATAATCAATGCTATGAAATGATAGTCATAGGTTTGCAGGCAGTACGAATCCTGTTACTTGGAAGTCGTCGTGTGCATTGAGTCGGAGACAGCAACCTGCAGATTGCTGGGTTTAGATGCTGTGGGGAGCAAAGTTCAGCGCACATAATAAAGGGGGAATATTGTAAACTTGGTCCCATGATGTACGGTTTTTTTTTTTAATTGTATTTTAATAATTATAATTTTTTTTATCATGGGTTATTTACAATATAATATTTGTCAAATTATGCCTCACGAACCATTTTTCTTTAAATTTTAACGAAAACACCACATGACTTGTATGTGGTCGTTAGTGTAAATCATTATTAGGACGATATATGGTGTTTTCCGTTAAAACTTTGATGCAAATTGGTTTGCGGACATAATTATGTAAGAAAATTTTGTATTTTGTGAGAGAGAATGACATGAGAAAATCATAATTATTGGGCTATATTAAAAAAAAAGTAAAAAACATATATTACATGACAAAGTAGGCGATAAATTTCCCAAAATAATGGCTTATACATATGACAGGAACAACAAAATTTACAACACTAGTGGTCAATCTCGAAGCAATACAATTATCTAAAATAGACAATACATATATATATATATATTATACATGAAATATATGTTATCTGTAATTAAAAATTTATTTGACAAAATTATTTACAGTATATAATAAACAAAACGGATCTAAACTAACCTTATGTAGCCTACGAGAATCTCCATTGCTGACTGTAATATTTATCCTGCAAGATTTCCGGAGCTATAAATATCTGCTTTTGGGACAAACACACTCAAAATGATATGTTCACTTTCTGGCTCAAGAAATGGCAATTTTCAGAAACTGTTCAAATAACTTTAAAAAATAATATTTTAAAAATATCTTTTATTATTGCATTCAAATATAAAATTATTTCGCTTAAATAAAAAAAAAACTCCATTATAAAAAAAACATAGTTCAAGAAGCACTCTAATATTAGGAATTTAGGCATAACTCAACCATAAGAGCTAACTCATGAGATAAGGATTGCTCAAGTCATTATTAACTAAATCACATTTTGGTATTTAGTCGGCATAGAACAATTAATATGCTTCCCTCACGCCCAAGCCTGAATGTAGTGGGAAGCAACTTGTAGCGTGAAAGTGATAAAATGGGAGACCTAAAATAATACAGGATCTGACTTACTCTGACATCATGTAAAACTATTAGGGGCTTGGGCCTAATTGATCATGAGGTAGGAATTGTCTAAATCATTATTAAATAAATCACATCTCGGTATTTAATTGATATTGGATAGTTAACATTTTTAAACATATCCAAACAAGCCCTTAATTTGTTGGCCGGCGAATAACATTCCAATGATCTCAAATATTATTAATTTCAAACTGAATCTTAGGCCAAATTTTTACATGGATCAAGTGTATGGGCCCCTGCACATGCACCCAATATTTTAGATTCAACCATATACTATATGTATGAGTGTTCATCGGCAGGAGGTGGTTCGTTCGGTGGGCTGGATCGGGTTATTGCCACTCATATCACGGAGGAGCTGACCCCTTTGTTGAAGCAAGCTAGAGCACTGTGGTTATGACTGTATAAAGATTACAAGATGTCACACGAAAATGTAATAGAATATGATCCAGGGCTCTTGGGTGTTCACGGGCAGAACAAAAGGAAAATGGGGAAATTTTCATTTTTGAACGAATAAGTTGTGCTTAATTGAATTTTACTCTTACTTACCAAAATTTTATATTACATCCAATAATTCATATTTAATTCTCTTTCATTAAACTTTTTAGAGGGATGTCGTCGCATCATGAATAAAAAAATTGACCAATTTTCGGAGCTTTCTTATTGATCTAAAACACAAAATTGAGTTTCATAATTTATTGCCATGCTCAATTTTTCTGTCATTAATTACGAATTCTCAAATCTAGTTCTGTCTCTCTCTCTATCTCTCTCTCTCTCTCTCTCTCTCTCTCTCTCTCTCACACACACACACACACACACGTTTAATTAATTTCAACTTTGTCGTTAACATTTTGATGGCAACAATCATGTACGTGGCTCATCATTTTGCGGTTCAAGTGCTCATATCATGGTTGAGAAAGACTAACTTTTTGAAACTAAGCATCATATTTTTCATTCTTATAGTACCTATCGTGTATGGAAACCCATATAATGTAATGCTCGGGCACTTCATCTCTTCAACCAAAAAATATGGCACGACCAATATGTTTGTAAATATTAGATAATATTTTTTATTTTGTTACCAATAACATTTATTTAGTTAAGATAACTTTACCTTTTCACTGAATAATTTAAAGGTAAGAAGATTTAATATTTTAAGTTATCAATATTTACAATTAGCAACATCCTTATAATAATAACTTATAACAAAAACATTGTCAGCATAAATTTATGAAAAGATTTCATATGTATAAAATTGTTACTATAAGAGTCTAATATAAAGCCTCACAAAAAAGGCTATTCCGGAACCGACAATGGTTGCAGTTGAACTAAACGAAACTAAATGCTTGCTTCGATTCGAGGATGAGGTATAAAAGGATTGTGTATTTTATTTAACCTGATTTATGAGGACATATTGTTGTCCTAATCTCATGGCTTTAGTCGCTAATAGTTATTAGTAACAATTTTAAATATAATTTTAATCACAAATGATATTCACTACAAGAAAAAATAATATTAGTGACAAAATATAAAAATGACAATATAAAAATTATCACTAATTATTGTACTAAGTAATAATACGTTCTATGTTGTCACTAATTAAATTTATTTAATGGCAACACCTTTTTTTTTGTCACAATATCACTCAATTGTGACAAAAATTAATTTTAGTTGTCACAATTGATAATTAGTGATACATTTAGAATTAAATTGTTATTATATACAAATGTGTCACTAACCATTAATAGTGAGAAATTAGACGTTATGTTATCACTATTGGCATTTCTAACGCGTGTTTCAGGACTTTTTTAAAAAATAGCATAAAAGTGTTTGTTGTTTAATTTTTTAATACTAAAATAAAATATATTTAAAAAGTGACCTAAGTTTACATTGAGAATGTCAACTTCATTAAGAATGGAGTCGACATTCCCAATGTCGACTCTTAATAAAATAATAATTTTTTAGAGAATAAAAAAAAAAGAAAAATCGGCTGAGAGTCGACATCCTCAACGTTGACTCCCAGCAAATAATATTTTTTTCTGACAAAAAGTGGAAGTCGACGACATGAACGTTGACTTCCTTATTAATTTTTTTTTTTAGATGTCAGCATATACCAAATTCAAATAATCTAGAAGCTGATTTTTTTTTCAGATTTAATTTAATACTTTAATTACCATAATAAAAAGTAATACACTAATTAAATATCAATCTTGAAGAGTATTGTTATTATACTGATCAAATAATCTGCCAAAAAGAAAAATATTTGTGTAAGAATTAAACTAGAAATAAATTATAAAGAAATGAAAAAATTAATATAAACTACAAGAAATATGTAATTGTTTGAATAGAAATACAGAAATACAACATAATAACAATACAATTACACTTAAAGCATAAGAACATAAAGTGCTTGAACAACTTAAGATAATAAATTTAATTCCTCTAAAATTGATTTAAATTAATATTTTATACATTCTCCAAGTTTTTTTTTTAAATTTGGGTTATTACAGGTGGGAAGAAAAAAAGCAATGATAATTAGTTTTTTTAATGTCTACATAACACACTACAATGGCAAATCTATTCTAAAGAGAAATACATTCCTACATCAATTATTAAAATCAAAAATTAATGACATTAATTAAATTATTTTCCAAAACAAGAAAAAAATCCGAAAATACATAACTTTGTCTAACACAATTTTCACTTTCTAATAAACTAATCTAATACATATAGGCCTCATTTGCTTCGCGAGATTCGTTAATCGGAACTTGTGTATTGACTCAAGATTAGCTGAGATTCAAGCCAATTAGATTGGTTGTTTGGTTGCCATGATTAACTGAATAGGATGATCGTACATATTACGCAGAGGGTGGTTTGGTATCTAAGATTGAATAAGATTGAACCAATATTAGAATACAATTTACGTTATTACCCTCGATTGTTAAAATTTTTCAAGGCTCATTTTTCAAATTATGTCTTAACCATCTTGCAATAATAATAATAATAATAATAATAACAACAACAACAACACTAATAATAATAATAATAATAATAATAATAATAACAACAACAACAACAACAACAATAATAATAATAATAACAACAACAACAACAATAACATTAATAATAATAATAAGAATAATAACAATAATAATAATAATAATTTAAATTATTTTTTAAGAAGAAGGAAATGAAAATTTGATATTTTAATTTTAATTTTAATTTTAATTTTTTTTACTTTACAATATGTAATTATTATTATTCAATCAAATTAAATATTGTAAAAGATAAAATAATAATAATAATTTATTATTATTATTTAATAAAATTACATATTGTAAAATATAAAAATAATTAATAATAATTATTTAATAAAATTATATATTGTAAAGTATAAAAATAATTAATAATAACAAATTTGTAAAAGTAAGGACAAAACAAAGGGTAAAATGGTCAATTCAAAGTGTTGGAATAGTTAATCTTGAAAAGCCAAGACTCAATCTCACCCCCTCCCCTGAGATTATATCCCGAGATTAGACTCATCCATTGCGGGCTGCGTGAGATTAGGTAAATGTCCGCAATTATAATCTTGGCAACCAAACAATCAATTAGCCGAGATTAGCCGATATGTGAAGGCCTTTTCTTGGCTAATCTCGTGAAGCAAATGAGGCCTATAAAATACACTTTGATTTTTATATATAAAAAAAAATTTCGTAGTGTCAACTCCCTCTTTTTTCCTTTTTCTATTTTTTATATTTTTTGAAAATAATTTTTTATGAGAGTCGATATCGGGAATGTCGACTCTTTATGAAATCAACATTCTCAATGTAAATTTATGCTACTTTTTAAATAACTTTTATTTTAATATTAAAAAATTAAACCAACCATCCTTTTGTGTGTTTTTTTTTAAAAAGTCCTGCGTTTCACCAAACATCATTATGAAAATTGACTTTTGCATGAAATTACATGCATGGCACACAGATGGTGGCATGCATGGCACCAGAGCCAGGAATTCAATTCGAATATTTTAAAATATTTTCTATTACGTTGGTTAAGACAAATCATCAATGCATTATAAGTGAGCAAATGAAATTAAAAAAAAAAAAAATTGATGGGAGAAAAATCTAAAGATTTTTCTTTTCTGATTTTAATTGTATATTTATCAATATACATGATATGTATTAGTAAATATGACAAAAGATATTACACGAAAATATTACAAAAGATTCTTGCTACTTCAAAATGATTTTCTTTTTCTTTTTATTTTCATTAACAATTTTTTATTGGAAAAATGAAAATGTTGACCAAGAAACTATTTGCGTTTATCTCACCCTCTTTTTCAATTGTATATTTGTATTACAATTTATGAGTTTGGAGTTAAAATTTATAAATTTACTGAGTTAGTTATTTAAAGTATTTTTAGAGTCGTTTGAAGTCATTCTGGCAAATTATTTCCTTAACCAAAGAGAATCTTAACTTGTTTCCACGATTAGTATTTTAAATTACAAGCTGGCAAAGGAGTTTTTACCCCGGCAGCAAGGATGAAGCTCAAATGATAGATTTTAAGTTTCACAAAGGTAGGTAACGTTGTAGACTTGTAGGGAAAATTGTCCAGTTTGTCCCAAGATGTACGTATTTTTTTTATTTGTATCCCAATAATTATAATTTTCTCACATTATATTTCATATAGTACAATTTTTCTCATACTTCGTCCCGCAAGGCCAATTTTCATCAAATCTGTAACAAAAAATGCCATGTGTTATCACAATAATGATTTATACTAACAGTCAAATGAGATTTTTATAGCACTGAAATTAGTAATTATTTTGGTAGCTAGTGTCACAAACTAAAAAATATCACAATATTTGCTAAAATGACAATTTACGATGTTTTAATCTACCATTTTGCTAGTATTAATGGGCCTACTGAAAGCGCCCCTCGAAATTAAGGCAAGCTCGACCGTTAGAAGCTATGAGTCTATTAGAAGTTATTGAGAGTATTTTTAAATAAAAATATATTTTAAAATACTTTTAATTATTGTATTTAAATGAAAAACTATTTGGTTTAAAAAAAATTACTACAAAGAGCAGAGTTCAAAAAGCACATTTAAAAAAAAAAATCGTATCCAAAATTCCGAACGGATCCTATAATCGCCCCTTTCATGTCATTCATCTAACTAGGCATGAAGTCGATATATCTAGGGACTAAATTAAATGTTGAGTTGGGACCTTTGCAGTTTTTGAGATGTTAATTTATATTGTAGTACTGTCAGGAGAGTTAGATGTGAAATATTTGCATTTGGTTCGAAATTATACATAGACTCGTTCTTAGAGCCTCACTTCTGGCAAAATTAGAACAAAGAATATTTAATTTATAATACTAAAAAATAACATGATATATCGTGGAAATTCTTACCCGCATTGAGTTCGATCACCCCGAAACTACTCACATAACAAGTATTTTACACTTGTTATGTGATTAAAGTACAACTTAAAAAGAGTAACCAATCACTTGTTAAGTATATTAACACTTGCTGCATGATTAGTTGGTGTGGCCAAGTTGAGTCTGAACAACAATTTTCTGAAATACCATTTGTTGATCTTTTATTTAGGAAAAAAAATCAACAGTACTATGCTGAGAAAATAAATTAAGATTTACATTCTAAGTATTGCGATCAAGTGCGAGACTAATTTAAAGGCTAACATTGTAAATCTATTTTGTTGAAGGAGACTCACTTTGTAATTAATTTTGGATATTAAAGTAAGCCATGCACCTTCAACTTAATATATTATACCAAAATAGAAGATGAAAAAAGAATGAGTTTGTTGCATTTTTAGAACAGTTAAAATACCACTTTTCACATTGAGAACACATTTTATTGGGGTGGGAAATGAACTTTTTTTTTTTTTGCAATGTTAGGATTTTGGCCAATTTTCCAGCCATTTTTGCCAGAAAATGACACTGGCGCACTCATCATTACCAAAAATGTATATGTGTGTGACATGTCATTAGCTACGCATGCATCATGTCATTTTTTGTTTGATATAAATTTGAGGAAGACGTCCGCCCCTTGTAGGCCCGAGCTCTGTGGAGAGAGTGTATATATATAAGTAGCCCCTCTCAGTCTCTAACCTTCCGTTTGATTTTAGAATTTTGATAAGAAAAATAGAATTAAATTTTTTTTCTTTATTTAAAATGATAGTACTCTATATTTTTATTTTTAATTTTTTCTATTTTTCTCACCAAAATTTTTATTCCAAATATAGTATAAATGATATGTTGTAGGGCATGCAAGGTCATGGTACGTACCATGGATGAAAGATACAGAGCCTTATCGTTATATGAGTAATTGGCAGTATACGAGGATTTAAGAGCACCCCCTCTGCGGTCATTACAGTAAATGTTTCTACTTTCAGGTGGGGCTCTTTATTACTGTCCTAAAATTATTTATGGTGATGTCGACTGATTAGCTCTCTCTCTCTCTCTCTCTCTCTCTCTCTCTCTCTCTCTCCATATGACGCTATGAGCGATTGAAGCCAATCTTCAAATTGTTCAAGAATGGACTACCATGTAATTTATGAATGTTTATTTTAAAAATACGATTTAAATTATGTCATATTATTAATATATTTATAAAAAATTAAAATAAAAAATTTAATACAATCTTAACCATTTGGTACAAATATGAACCCAAACACCGGATATATATAAAAAAAATTTCCAGTCGCTTGCTAAAAGTGTTACGATCTTGAGTTCGATTGAATTGGGCCCATTGCTTAAATAAAACATTGAGTTACAATTGTGTGCTGGGCCGTCTTTATTTTGCTTCATTAAATACGTATAGCGGAAATAGAATTGTGTCTTGGGCCTTGCTAATTTGGACCCGTTAGCGTACATGCTGGTACAGATGTTTCACCTAGGGCTGTCAATGGAGCGGATTTTAATCCGAATCCGATCCGAGTCCGATCTGAATTTTAGCATATCCGACCGATTAAAATATTCGATGGATCAGATTCGATAATAAATATCCGTAATCCGAAATAAAATGGGTTGGATTTGGAATCAAGGAGTCCGATCCGTTAAAGATCCGAGTCCGAGTTTTTGTAATATATTTTACTAAATTTATACATTATATATAATATAATAGTAGTAAAGATACTTCAATAACATGTAATATATGTGTCATTGTAATTAATAATATACTATTTATTATTTTTCAAGGTAATATTTTGTATAGTTTTGATACATTTTCTAAAATATTTTTCTACTTTATTTAATTTTATTTTTAACGTAAAGGGATTTTTTTTTTCTTTTTTTTATTTTATAGAATACTAACTAATTAATCTAGATATTAAAGATCTATATTACATACATTGTGGAAGTGTTTGGTTTCCATAATTATTTAATTGCATGTTATCATAAGATTGAAGATTAGACACAATTGTGTAAGATATATTCTCTTGTTTGGTTTGTTAGATGAAATGCCAAGATTAATTTTTTCGTAATTGTGTTTGTTTTTTTGGTTTCATTGATTATGTCATTTTATCTATGAGTAAGATTCAAACATACCAAATTACCCTCCAACTAATATACATGTAGTGTAGTTAAAAAAAAAGGGAAAAGTTTGTGATTTTTTTTTTTGATAATAAAAGTGTGTGAATTATTTATTGAAATCGGATCGGATCGGATCGGATTTGTTTATCGGATCTCAGACCTATTTCGGATTCGGATTCGGTAAAATGAATGAAAATCCTATAGGGTTTCGGGTCGGATTCGGTTGTAAGTACTTATTATCGGATTCGGATTCGGATTTCTCTGATTTGCTCCAGATCCGATCCATTGACAGCCCTAGTTTCACCCAAGTAAGTTTCTCACAATTAAATAGTTACACTAAGATATTTATTACTTAAAATTAAGTAAATTAATTAATAAAGCAAGATAAATATTATCATTGGTCCAAGTAGACTTAAATAAGTAATCAAATTCTCAAAATGAGATATAGTCGGGACCCCAGTAATATTTTGGAGAATGATATGACGTAATGTCATTTAGAATAACAATAATAATATATTAAAAGAAAATATTAAGTGTCTCAATATTCAACTTTAAGAAATTTGAAAAAGCAAGAGATTTATGGAAAACAAAAAAGTTTACAAGAATTCTTTTTTTTTTTTTGAATTTATTGTCGTATTTCTTTTTATATGTAGTGGTTAATAATTATAATAGTTTGTACTTCGTTTGATAATATTGATATAACTTTTTGATTGCAATAAACCGATTACTATATATATGCTCTATACAACATCAATTTGTCTCAAGCGATAAGGAACGATAAAGTAAATTTTGTGTGAATAATTTATAACTTAAACTATTTATGAGAATATGGTTTGATTAGTAAATGATTTAGTATGATATGTGATGCAAGAAATTGATATTTTCTTTATAAACTATTGATATAATTGAATGATACGTGCCTTAAAAAAATAGAAAGTAGTCAATAAATAGATCTAATATATATATATATATATATATATAGTATTTTAGTTACGAAATCAAATATGACAATAATATGTGGGAGCACAATTTGCATTTATTTGGATGGTTTTATTGTCTTTAATTTATCATATAGATAAATCTTGTGTGCCAAAATTCTTGACCAAATTTTTTAAAAAAAATAGATTTACTTTTTGTTTATAGATCCGTAGCAAATTTCTCAGTTGATATTTTGGTTCTAAGCAGGTCACTTTGTCTCTTTTTATTTTATTGTGTTAACATCAACATTATTAACAAGGAATTTTGGGGGTGGCTATCATAGTATTATAGTATTTCATAAGGGCGAATTACACTGACTATCCCTGAAGTTTGGCTAATTTACGAAAAACCCTCTACTTTTTCAAAAATTACCAAAAACCCCCTAAGGTTTCAAAAATATTACAAACTTATTCAAATTTCCGAAAATACCCCTTCCCTTTTTTTGGGTGATTTACACTGACCACCCTGAGATTTGGTTAATTTACGAGAAACCCCCTATGGTTTCAAAAATTACCAAAACCCCCCCAAAGTTATACCAATATTACAACCAGCACCTATTTAGGTTGACTTATTAATAATATTAAATCTTTTTTTTCCTCTCTGTAATATTGTTATCATAAAATTTTCATGTAATAGATTTGAAAAAAAAATGTGATTATTTATTCAAATAAATATTCTGAATTTAATGCATTAAAGGTATCTACCAACACATCAAGTATGTTATATTATCGCTAATACGGAGTAAATTTTAAGAGAAATGAGTAAGAGATCTCAAGCTAAATAAAATTTTCAAGTGCATTATTTAATTTCAATTTTTTATTTCAATCAATGTTTATATTTCTCATTTCACATAATCATAATTTTTTTTTTCCAAATCTATTAAATTAAAATTTTATGATAATAATATTACAGAGGGAAAAAAAAGAATTAATATTGTTGATAAGTCAACCTAAGTAGGTGCTAGTTGTAATATTAGTATAACCTCAGGGGGGTTTTGGTAATTTTTGAAACCACAGGGGGTTTCTCGTAAATTAGCCTAATCTCAGGGTGGTCAATGTAAATCACCCAAAAAAGGGGAAGGGGTATTTTCGGAAATTCGAATAAGTTTGTAATATTTTTGAAACCTTAGGGGGTTTTTGGTAATTTTTGAAAATATAGGGGATTTTTCGTAAATTAGCCAAACCTCAGGGGTGGTCAGTGTAATTTTTCCTATTTCCATAATGCCGTCTTAATCACACTTTGCCTTTTTATATATATCTGTTCTTTAAAATTAAATCACCAACAGATTATGCACTAGGCTTCATCTTCTTCAATTCTTTTGGACCAATTTTAGTGGAATGTGGACCCTTAACTTTGAAAGTTAATTTGAACACCTTATAATATTTTTTAGATTGTCGACCAACATAAATAGCCTTTTTCTTATCCTTTTCTTTTCACATTTTCTTTATAGATTTAATTACTACCAAAATCATTAGGGTGATAATTAATTTTACGGTGTATATTTGTATTTTGTAAGATAAATATAACAAAATTTATATGTTGTGTGATTAGTTGGGTACTGTAAATAAATTAAATTTTGTCAGATATCAATTAATAATGATATAAAAATAATTTATCAACAAATTTAGAAAATATATATTCGATTTAAATATATATGATCTTAGAATCAAACATTAAGATGCAGTAAATTTTTCTTAACTATGTTAAGCATGCATAAAGATCAAGATCAGTTCACTGTATAAGTCAAAAGCTTCCTAGCCTGCAAGAGCATTATTCGAGTTAAAAGAATTATACGAATTAATAGCAGTTGTATACGTGTTTGGATAATTTTGAGTGGATTTCAAATCCTTTAATAACCATTTTGAGTGTTTTTTTTTTTCAACTAGTATGAAAGGTTGGAAATATACTCAATATTGAGGTAAATTAAAATTCTTAGTTCAAATATTTTCTTAAATCCAAAATTTTCATTCCAAATATAATCTTACAGGGTTCAGAACATAAAAATAAGACATATTAGTACAAGAACTATTATAAAAATAAACTAAACAAGCACATGAATAAGACTTAGGGCTTAAAATTTGAAATTTCTAATTTGATGATTATAAACTAAACTAACTATTCATGTTTTGCAGTGAAACTACTATTTCAACATATTCTAATTGGTTTATTTAGGGATAAAAACACTTAACCCTCAAAACCATGGTATTTTTACGAGTTGCACTTTACCGTATAAATTTTACGTTTTTCACACTTAACCCCATACGATTATTTCTGAAAATAAAAGTGAATGAAAATATGATGTGTATCCTTATGCAAGAGGTCACTTAACCGGATGGGATTAAATATAAAAAATATAAAATTCAAATAATAAAGAACAACTCATAAAAGTTTGTATGAGAATACGCAAAAAAAAAAAAACACCTTAATTTGAGGAATTAAATGTTTTTATCCCGTTTATTTAATCAGGCACCACATATCCTCTTGTCTCCTCCCATAAAAGAGAATCATAAGACTACTAGCTAGGCTATAGATATAGGCCATATATATATATATATATATATTAAATCTATTATATATGGGGAATGGAACTTTATAAAGAAGAAAAGGGACTTTTGATCTTTTTAGATTAGATTTTTAATAATGATTGCATTATCATTATGTTGATAGAGCTATTTACACAGCTGAATGGTCCATGCAACAATAATTGAAAAAGCCCAAATCTGTTTGAAGTGTTGATTACATATTAATGAGTCTCTCTCACTAATAAGAGCCTTAATCTAATTGCATAATAATTTGTATTTTTATATCTTAATTATAAATGGTGTGATTGTTATCCTTCGTCAAAGAGAAAATAGCGCTAGGATACATAATCGTAAAATTAATTGCTATGTTAACATATTATAAGCATGCTTGCATTCAATTACCAAATACCTAACGAATGCTAATAAACCTCACCTTTTGATAAATATATAAACTATTTTTAAGATAATTGTTTTGTAGAATAAATTCATATCTTGGTGGCTAATTTATTTGGTGTACAAAGCTAAACTTATCTTCAATTATTGGTCAAGATTCATATTAATGGAGACACTGTCCAAGAGTTCTACGCAATAGTAGTAATGTTTTTGATAATTTTGCAATAGTAGTAATTGATTACTTGATTATCGATTGTTGATATTAATTAATTTGTTAAAATATATTAAATTAGTTTATTATACACGAAATCATGAAATTCCGACCAAAATCGTATCAAATGTGAAAGTTGAGTAGATATTTTTGGGAAATTAACAAGTTAAAGGACTAAAACGCGAAATGAGTTTACTAACACACGAATTTACAATTTTGCAATTGTTTTTCCCCTCTCTAACTAAGGTACCCTTCTGTACTTTGTAATTGGAAAACAGCCTACACACCTCCAAAGAAACAATTACTCAAATTGTCCAAATTGAAAAAATGCTAAAATATTTCAATTAAATCTCAATTGGCAAATTCATATAAAATATAATCTATTGTTCTTTTCGTCACCCCATACCCAACAAAATTAATTAATTAATTAATTAATTATATATATATATATATATAATCAAAAGTATTCTACCATACTTACCAAACAAGATTCTTTCTTTGGGTAGGGGGCGTAGAATGAGATTGCTTTGTCAAAAAGGAAAATAACAACTTGGCCTGGGAAGGAGGTTAAGTGAGAATGAAAGTGGTTAATATGCGTAAGAAATTGAATAATTAATTCAATTGGAATAGTTATGAATAGTTCCACTCAATTGATTAAACATATATATATATATATGTATATATATATATGTATGTGCCTGTGCACGCGTGTAGTTTAATGGCAAAAACTATAGTGATGGTATAAAAGTTCTAACTAATTATACACATCAAATAGCTAATGTTATATTCTGACTAATAATATCATGTATAGTATTCTGATTAAAAAACTATAGGCTTATGACCCACAACAATTAGTAATTCCTTTGTGCAGTCATTATTAAAACTCAGAAGTACACATTTTAATTAGTTGCAAGCTACTGATGGTAAAGCTTATTGTCATGATTTGTGATAAGATTTTTGTTGTCACTGTACATATGTTTATAATTATGAATAAACCATGAATAAATTTAACTACAATTTTAATCACTATTAAACTAGTAATTAAGTTAGATCACTATATATAGCAGCTAGGCGAAGTCTTTATATACACTATTTAATGTTTATCATCGATCACTGATAATTTTTGTTTTCGTACTTAATATGTCGAAATTAATTTTTATTATTCTATAATAAAGTTAAATAAATAAAAAAGATTCATGAAACTTTGTTATTTTTTAAATAATTATTATGCAGCATCCGTATCAGTCTTGATTTTATTCCCCGAGGAAAATAAAAAGATTAGGGATGAATCATATAGATTTTGGTTTCTCAAAAGCGAAAGATTCCCTGCTTTTTGATAGTACAAGCATGTGAATTTCTCTATGAGATTGCATGTTTGGATGAAAATTTTTGAAATTGTGGGCAGCTAGAGTTAGAGGCTGTAAATCATCAAATTATTCCAGTTTTAGGTAGACTTGGGATACACACCTAAAAATAATTCAAAATGAAAATTAAAATTTTTCATCAATTTATTAGAATATTCAAATAGATATCTGGATAAGTTTGATAAATATATATTTTTAATTTATAACTTTTAACTCCAGATCCATAAATTTTAGAAACCGCGTAAAGATTTTCTAGATATTACCAAATATTGGTTGAATTGTTATATATGTTCTTTGGTACTTATATGGATTGACATTAATGGCGGACCATATATAGTATATGGTTCAGTGAACATTAGATTGTAATTCACTAATGTGTTAGTTGGGCCACAGTCATAATGAGTTTTGGCAAAAGAAATATTTACATGTGATAGTTAGGTTTCATTAGTTGAGAAAATCACATCGAATCTCCCAAACTGATATTTGAAATATCGAGGAAAAAAAACGGCTTGGTATATAGCTAGTATACTAGCTTTTATGATGATTTAGTAATTTGGATCATACTTTCAAATGGATAAATCCTTAAGCCTTTTTATATATATTATAAAGACCCCATTGTTTTCTATAAATATAAAGTTTTAAATACTAAATTTTTGGGATAATAATATTTTACTATCCGAGCTATGATCATTTTTACACTTTATTTCATCAACTTCAGAATTTTTTACATATTACCGCCCCCTACCTATTTTTGATGGAAATATTAAGCAACAAAATCTAAAAACTTGGACAATTTCTACTCAGATGCAATTAGATAAGCCCACAATACATCACTCAAGAAAAAAGGAAATTGTTCAACGTAATTAAATATTAACTCACACCCGAACACACATATGCGCCCTTTGTTTCAAAATGTGAGTTGGCCCATAATACCAAGTCCTCTTAGTTTACAACCTCGTTCAAATTGCTACAATTATTATTAACCTATACATAAGACATTCATGCCATTCCAAAATCCTTGCCAATGACTACAAACACATCAAGAGAATGAGTAAGACACCACTGAATTTTCACATTGAATTTTTGAAAAATTAGAAAATTAATAAGTAATTAATTAAATTAAATAAGTAAATTGGTCAATGTGGTGGCCTGGATGAAGACAAAGTTCAATCTTAGAAAACCAGGAAAGCACTATGTCCAAGAGACCTTAGTATTTGATTTTAGGTAAAGGACACATAAGGAAACAAACACACCCTTGGTGACAACAATTTACTTTTCCCTAAATCCTCCTAATATATGTACTATTTGAAAGAAAAAAAAATCTAAGTTTACTCATATCTAAATATACGAGTCACACGCATAAAGACGAAGCAAGTATGTAGGGGTTTGGACGTTAATTCCCTTCACTTATCTATTTTCTATATTTTATATGTAAATTAAATACACGTTTTTAAAATTTTATTTCCTCAATATTTTTAAATTATCATTTTTTAGATAAGTCAAGAAGTGTATGTACTGTTGTTCTCAAAATTAACATTTCAAATTAGTAATACCATATGAGGCAGATTATAGTGTATGTACGGCAAGAAAAAGCAATACTAGCGATGACACATAAAATTGAGAAATTTAAAATTATCGCCAATGAATATATCAAGTGGCATATCTTCTATTTTATCACTAATAAAATCTATTGAGTGATAAAATCTTTTATTTTGCTATAAGATGGTTTAGTGGTGATCAGAATTGATATTTTAATTGTCACGACACTCCTAAAATAACAATTGAATAACAAAAAAATTGTCACGTACTATGATTTTGTGATAAGGTTTCTATTATTATTAAATTGTCACTATAAGTTCAAATTTGACGAATTCTCTATACTGATGATTTAACAATTTTTGTCATTATTGATATTATGCAAATCATTTTTGTTTCTTTATTTTGTCACATATAATTACCGATAATTTTTACATTGTCAGCCATTATGTTGACATCAATTTACTTTTTCTTATTGTAGCTATTGGGAATTTTCCAAATTTTATCTCATCTATATTTTTAAACTATCATTTCAAATAAATCAAAAAAGAAAAAAAATATCTTTGTTGTCCTGAAAATTAAAATTTTTGACTAGATCCATGCGTCTGCGAGAGAGAGAGAGAGAGAGAGAGAGAGAGAGTGATCATGTAGTGTGGCGAGAGGTAGAAGATTTGGAGAGGGATTTAGTTAATAATATAGTGGTGAAAAGTAGAGGGCAAGAAGAGCTGGAGTTTGAAAGTTTCAGGCTTTGAGGGGAAAGAATATTCTGGGCTCGCCAAAGTTCAACAGCTAAAATCCAAAGATTAAATTCTAAACAAACACAGAAAAGCAAAAACATCATTAGATTATGATTAATGCCTTTGCACGAAAAGTCAGCTCGCAAGGAGACGACTGCGCACACTTCCAAAAATTCACTGCTTTTGTCAGTTCGCTGTCTCTTAATTATGTAATTTATAATCTTTTATTACTTTAATTATCTGGGTTTTAAACTATTTTTGGGAATCTGTTCCTTTTCTTTACGAAAAAAAATAAATAAATGTATAAACAAAACATCTCAAGGGTTAATTGTATTTCACCCCAGTCGAAATACCAAAAGGGTAAAAAGCTAATTAATTAAACCGTAATTCTTTATTTATTTTTGTTAGATTCACATAGGTCCCGGGACGTATACGCAGCGGAATATTAAAAATTTCATATAAACATATAACACATTATATGCTAATTATATTTGTCCCGTGACTATTGTGACGCGGATCTACTATGCAAATTAATAACCAAATCGTTTAAACAAGTTTAGAGGTTTTAATTACCTTTTAGCACTCCTGTTGTCGTAGGGAATAGAGCGTATTCAAATACGCGGCTTACGTTCCCAAACTGTCACGAACCGTTCGCGCTTTCGTAGGAATCCAATCGTTTTCCCTCTAAGCGTATCCACACGTTAACCACACCACGATTTAAATCCTATGCAAGACTTGAATTTAAACCGAAATATATGTATGAATTCATACTAACACTTAGTATATGGGACTATGAAAAGAAGGTGGATATGTTGTAAGCTAATTTTAATCTATTGTTTATCAATTAAACAATAAACTAAAGTTATTAACCTAACCAAGAAAATAGATGGTGATTGGCTAGAGATGAGAAGAAAAGAAGACCACAAAGAACTCTTCTTTTTTTTTTGTACATTCACGTGGGTTTGGCCTTGGCTTTTATAGCCAATAGTGGCCGGCCAAATTTGAGTCCAATTTGGACTCAAATTTCTCCTTCTCCATTCTTTAGTATCTCTATTTCCTTGGTATCTTTGATTGCTAGAATCTATCTATTAACTATAAGATTTATCTCATAGTCTTATAGTTAAATTAAAATTCCAGAATTAAATTGAAATATTAAATTAATTCATAATTAATTCAATTCTAATTTCAATTTAATCCCCAAATTAAAATCATATTTTAATTTGGTCAATAATTGAAAACTTATTTCAATTTAGTACTTAAATTAAAATCAAATTTTAATTTAGTCCTAAATTGAAATCTTATTTCAATTAATAAATCAATTGAAATCTAATTTCAAATCAATTTCATTAATTGATTCTTAATCAATTAATTTCCAAATCAATTTCCCAAATTGATTCCTATCCACCAATTTAATGAGATAGGTCAATTGAATTAGCCCTCAATTCAATCGATCTCATTAATCAATTCAATTTGATTAATCACTATTAATCAATTCATATACTTGTGTGCTTGGTCAACTATTGTGTGTGACCCCTTAGGTTCACCAATCGATTAGCGACGGGCTTGCAATCAAAGCAACATTTTAGATAATAAAATTATCTATGATTAATTAAACTCCTTTAATCAATCACCATTTTATTAGAACCCTTTCTAATTAATGGTCCCCATCCATCGTGGTCGATGTCTTGCAACAAGCCCACGAATACCTAGTCAATAGGTGAAGTATTAGCGCGAACCTTTCTACTTATGACTTACCGTGCAAATACGGTCCCTTCGTTGTCTAGTTTTCCGATTGAGGTTTGAGACATGGGATTTGAGAAATCCTATTAACCTCAATTCTCATAATTTCATTTAAATAGTCCATTTGACAATTGACTTAGAAAACTCATTTCCTAATCATTGTCCTCCACCTTGCGCAAGGATTTAAGTGGACTAATTAAAATAGAATATATGAAAAAACTCACTCGCTCAACTAGGCGAGCAACGAATCCTTTATTGACTTTCACTAGTCTCTATATATGGGAGACCTATACCCAATATAGGAGTACTAAGACTCGCCATGGAGTCGACGCCTATATCAAAGTATAAATGCCCATATACAAGACTACTATGAAATCTCAAGTCTAAGGACTAGTTAAAGCACGTCATAAGCTTGGAAACTTTCCTAATTCTTTTATTCCCATTTAGGAGTTTCCATGTGGGATCCTCAGTGAACTCATTCCCTAATGAGCACCCATTTATGCATACGAGTGTCACTACACTCGATGTCCATGAAACAAGACATCCTCCCATTTGAGATACGTCATAAATGCAAGTCTTTTAGTGAGTCAGGTCGATACCCCAATCTCTATTAGACTCAATGACTTGGAGTAATTTTGATCACGCCTTAGAGACTTGTTTCAAGACTTCCATCTCTATGTGAAGCCAAGTCCCATAGCTTAAATGTGATCATGGAGATTCAACCACATATATTAAATATAAATAATATAACTAATGCTATGTGATGAAGATGGCCATAAAGTGTGAAACTTCCAATTTATTATTTAATCAAATAGACTGTTTGATACAAAGAGTAATTAACAAGCTAAAACATATTGGCTTGCTGGGCACTACTCTAACAATCTCCCACTTGCCCTAAAGCCAATCACCCATAGTCGTAAGTCCCATCTTCCCAAGATGTGCTTCAAAGACCTTTTGGCTGAGAGGTTTAGTAAATGGGTCTGCTATGTTCTCCGCTGACGCGACTCTATCCACTCTTATGTCGCCTCTACCAATGATCTCTCTGATCAGGTGGTATCTCCTTATTATGTGCTTGGATCTTTGATGAGATCTTGGTTCCTTTGCTTGAGCAATCGCACCATTGTTGTCACAATAGACAACTACTGGATTGGCTATGCCAGGAACAACATCCAACTCTTGGATGAAGTTTTTCATCCAAACACCCTCTTTTGCCGCTTCGGCCGCGGCAATGTACTCTGCCTCAGTGGTTGAATCAGCTGTGGTTTCCTGTTTGGAACTTTTCCAACTAACCGCGCCACCATTAAGACAGAATACATATCCTGAAACAGATTTTGAATCGTCCACATCCGATTGAAAACTAGAATCGGTATATCCCTCGAGTTTCAATTCTCCATTCCCGCCATAGACAAGGAACAAATCCTTAGTTCTTCTCAAGTACTTTAGGATTGTCTTGACCGCGGACCAGTGACTTTCACCGGGATTAGACTGGAATCGACTAGTTACACCTAAGGCGTATGCAACGTCCGGTCTAGTACATAGCATAGCATACATTATGCTTCCAATTGCGGATGCATAAGGTATACGAGACATCCTTTCCTTCTCTTCATCAGTGTGTGGGCACATTGACTTAGAAAGGGCAACCCCATGTCTCATGGGCAAGAATCCTCTCTTGGATTCTTCCATACTGAATCTTTTTAGTATTTTATCTATGTACGTTGATTGTGAGAGCCCGATCATTCTTCTCGATCTATCTCTATAGATCTTGACACCTAGAACGAACGAGGCTTCTCCTAAATCCTTCATAGAGAATTGCGTGGACAACCAAACTTTAGTTGACTCCATAGCATCTATCTCATTCCCAATGAGAAGAATGTCATCAACATAAAGCACTAAAAACTGAATGGCCCTCCCACTAGCTTTCTTGTAAACGCAGGGTTCATACACATTTTTGATAAAGCCAAATGATTTGACTGTCTCATCAAAACATATATTCCAACTTCGGGACGCCTGTTTGAGTCCGTAAATGGATCTCTGGAGTTTGCAAACCTTTTGCTCATTCCCTTTGGATATGAAACCATTTGGTTGCTCCATGTAGATATCCTTATCAATATCTCCATTGAGAAAAGCCGTTTTCATATCCATTTGCCATATCTCATAATCATAGTATGCAGCTATGGCTAGTATTATTCGAATGGATTTAGGCATTGCGACTGGTGAAAAGGTTTCCTCAAAGTCTATTCCGGGCCTTTGAGTGTATCCTTTTGCAACTAATCTAGCCTTATAGGTCACTACCTCTCCATTAGCTCCAAGCTTACGCTTGTAGATCCATTTGCATCCAACAGGCATAACACCTTCAGGTGGATCCACCAAAGTCCATACTTTGTTGGAGTACATGGAGTCCATTTCGGATTGCATGGCATCTTGCCATTTTCCCGAATCTATGTCTGACACAGCCTCATCGTAAGTTTTCGGATCACTATCCGTCTGACCAGTCTCAACTAAGAGATTTAGTCGTTCAGGCGCTTTAGGAGTCCTTTCGGATCTCCGAGGAAGTGCATTTACTGCTTGGGATTCGGCTTGTGATGATGCTTTTACTGCTTGTGGGATCGAAGCCTCTTCTTGAATTTCATCAAGATCTATGGTCCCGCCATTTCTATCTAATAGAAATTGTCTTTCCAAAAAGACAGCGTTTCTCGAAACGAACACCTTTCGTTCAGTTGGATCATAGAAATAATATCCTATTGAATTCTTAGGATATCCCACAAAAGTGCATAGGGTGGATTTTGAATCCAATTTATCTCCCACTAACTTCTTAACGTAAGTGGGACACCCCCAAATCTTCAAGTAAGAATAAGAGGGTGGTTTTCCACGCCACATCTCATATGGCGTTTTGGGCACTACCTTGGAGGGTACTAAGTTAAGTATCCTCGCAGCGGTTTCTAGAGCAAAACCCCAAAAGGAAGGAGGAACGGTTGTGAAACTCATCATGGACCGCACCATATCTAATAAAGTGCGATTCCTTCGCTCGGAAACCCCATTGAGTTGGGGTGTGCCTGGCGGAGTCCACTGTGAGAGAATCCCATTCTCTCTTAGATAACCTAGGAATTCGTCGCTTAAATATTCACGACCTCGATCTGATCGAAGCGCTTTTATTTTTCGACCCGTTTGGTTCTCAACCTCACTTTTAAATTCCTTGAACTTTTCAAAAGCCTCGGATTTATGCTTCATCAAGTATATATATCCGAAACGACTAAAGTCATCTGTAAACGTGATGAAGTATTGAGATCCATCTCGCGCACTAACACTTAGTGGGCCACACACATCCGTATGGATCAAATCCAATGGATTTTTGGTTCGCTCAACTTGCCCTTTAAAAGGGGACTTAGTCATTTTTCCCTTAAGACAAGATTCACAAGTGGTTAATTCCTCTAGTTCATCCAAAGAGAACGAACCTAAAGAAGTTAACTTGTTGATCCTTTCTTTGGAAATATGCCCAAGTCTAGCGTGCCATAGTTGTGCTAGGCTTAAGTTATCTCTTTTACGTTTGTTTTCTTGTTGAACATTTAGAATAGTATTAGGCGTGTTAGTTAAATAAAGTCCATTTTGGAGAGTTCCAAGTGAAAGAAAAGAACTATTCTTTATTAGATAAAAATTTCCACCTCTGATTGAGAATTCAAAACCCTCATTATCAAGTACAGAAATGGAAATTAAGTTTTTCACTAAACTAGGAACATAAAGGACATTATTCAAAACAAGCCTATTACTATTTTCTAAAACTAAGTGAACTAGTCCTATTGCCTTAGCAGCAACTCTTGCTCCATTTCCAAGCGATAGGACATACTCTCCTTCACTTAGCTCCCGCGTTCTTGTCATCACCTGCAAATCATTGCATAGATGAGCAACACAGCCGGTATCCAATACCCAAGAACTTGCGTTAATCGAAAGATTAACCTCAACAAGAAACATACCGTTCTTTTGGAGAGATGCAAGATACTCCTTGCAATTCCTCTTCCAATGCCCTGGCTTCTTGCAGTGAAAACAGACATCCTCTGCCTTGCTATTTTTTGGCCTTTTTTGGCTTTTGCCTTTTTCTTGATCCCACCGGTTGCTTTCATCGGTTTCTTGCCTTTATTGGAACTCTTTCCCTTTCCTTTCTTTGACTTTACAGTCTTAGAAGAGGAGGCAACCATTAGCACCGGCCTGTCCTTTTTCATAGTGGATTCTGCAGTGACCAACTTGTTAATCAACTCTTCAATAGGTACATGCATACCGTGCATATTGAAGTTGACCACAAATTGGCTGAAGGAGCTCGGTAAAGACTGTAAGATCAAATCTATTTGAAGCTCAGGGTCCACGATCACGTTCATCTGTGTTAATTTTTCGATAAGACCCAACATTTTGATACCGTGATCGCGAACACTGGACCCCTCAGTCATTTTTAGATTGAACAGCTCTTGTGATGTAGCATAACGCTCAAATCTATATGACGTTTTATAGATCTCATCTAAACGCCTATAGATATCAGAGGCATGCTTCATATGCTCATGCTGTTTTTGGAGCTCGTTTGACATTGTTGCCAACATCAAACACCTCACTTTGAGGTCATCAACTTTCCACTTGGCAACTCTTGCCTGCTCCTCCTCAGGAGCATCGTCTGGGATATCCAGTGGAGGATCCTCGAATAGGACATAGGTTCTTTCCTTTGAATCCAAGACTATCTTGAGATTCCTTAGCCAATCAGCATAGTTTGGGCCAGTAAGTTTATTAGCTTCGAGGTTTGTGTGAAGTGGGTTTTTAGCCATTTTGCAGATAGTATCAATTAATCTACACATAGAGAAGCGGAGAACCTTTTAGCATTCATTCGATTAAAATAATATGTAAATATGATATGGTCTTCTATCATAAGTTACCTCCCACTATTTTATCAAATCCTATGACCCTCACATAGGAATTCGAAGAAAACATATTTTCTTTAATGGGTATCAAGATCCTTAAGCATTATCCTTGGACCCACGACTCGTGAGACATCCAATAATAATCTTAAGGTAGGCAACTTCCTTGCCAATTGCATCTCTATGCAACTCTTGATTTATTTGGCTCACTTTTCACATGGACCCACGACTCGTGAGACATCCATGCTACTAGATGTTAAGTTGGACCCATCAATTATAGTCTTATTACCTTAATTATGATCATGCCACGACTCGTGAGACCATGTCATAATAAAGATAATAAAAACACGTAACTCTTTACTTAGACATCAATCTTGGCTTTTCAAAGAATATTACATTCCACGACTCGTGAGACAATGCAATAGCCATGATAGCAATCACAAGTTGATGCCTATTGATGGAAGGCATGGGCCATTAAAATTCCTTTTAATGTTTGCCCATTTTAACTTAATATTAAATAACTTAAACATTTTAAGTAAGGGTTTCTTGTAGGTAATAACCAAGACCTCATCATTCAATTTATTATCTTGCCTTAATTATCTAATATGCATCACATGTATCACATAGATAATATAAAGCATAATAAATTAACCTAGCATGCTCCTAAAGTGGATGATCATGAGCCATAAGTCCTATGCGATCCATGAGAGCCAATCATGGATCAATTGGTCAATCTAGGGTGTGTAAGAGATTTAAATGATAATAGATCCTATCTATTACATAAATGTATCCCCATACATTCATGGGTCTTGAATGCTTCTTACTCCAAACTCCTTGCTTTCTTGAAAAGTCCTTCTCCTAAGAACTATCCTCACTTCTTAAATATTTCCTACTCTCATTACATCAAGGAAAATATAAAGGGAGCTTAAGAGACGCGCAGGCCTCGTTTAAAACCAATCACATCATTTAATAATAATTAACCAATACATAAGGGGTCTAGGCTCCATGATCATCCCATTCATCCACATGAATAAATAAATGCGAAAATAATTTAAATTTACCCATAATTTAATCAATTCGCTAATTTAACAATTAAATTCAAAACTTGAATCCTATTCAAGATGTAATTTTTGATTCCTTAATCAAAATTTAAATGATTCTTGAATTCTTTAATTCAAAATCATATTTCAATTGGATTACTTGGTTTCTATTTTAATTAGGATTCTAAATCCCAATTCAAATAGAATAATAATCCATTTTGACTTGGAATTCTTGATTCTAATTTCAATTGGAATCTGTAATCCAATTCTAATTAGAATTCCTAATTCCAACTTTGAATTTAAATTTTCAATTCCAATTTGATTAGGATTCAAAATCCCAAATCTAATTAGAAAACAAAATTTCAAATTCAAACTTTAATTGCATGTAAGGCTTTAACTATTGAATTCTAGTTGGGTCACAAAAATTAATTTCTTTTGAAAAACTCCTTTTTCAAAAATTAATTTTGTTCACTTTTAATTTCATAGAAACTAATTAAACAATTTAATTAAACTAATCAAAAAAATAAAAAACAAGGGTAGGGCCCAGCACACCATGCGCTGGGCCAGGGCCAGCCATCGTGCTGGCCCCATTTGATTTTCAGATTGTTGGGCTGCCCAGCAGCCCAAAACAGCCCATGTTTTTTTTTTTTTTTCTTTTACTGTTACTCACAATTTGTTGGAAACAGTACGTCTAATATAAAATTACTAATCATTCTTTTCTTCATGATCCACGATTTCAGGATAAATAAGAACGAATTGTGAAAAACTATTTTTCATATATGAAATTAAAGTACGACCCAACATATTCAAACCAAAGCAATTAAAACTATTTTAATCATAAACATGCAATTATACGAATCGAATCACTATTCAATTATAACAACAGATAAATAAACGATTTGGATTGCATAATATTGGCTCTGATACCACTGTTAGATTCACATAGGTCCCGGGACGTATACGCAGCGGAATATTAAAAATTTCATATAAACATATAACACATTATATGCTAATTATATTTGTCCCGTGACTATTGTGACGCGGATCTACTATGCAAATTAATAACCAAATCGTTTAAACAAGTTTAGAGGTTTTAATTACCTTTTAGCACTCCTGTTGTCGTAGGGAATAGAGCGTATTCAAATACGCGGCTTACGTTCCCAAACTGTCACGAACCGTTCGCGCTTTCGTAGGAATCCAATCGTTTTCCCTCTAAGCGTATCCACACGTTAACCACACCACGATTTAAATCCTATGCAAGACTTGAATTTAAACCGAAATATATGTATGAATTCATACTAACACTTAGTATATGGGACTATGAAAAGAAGGTGGATATGTTGTAAGCTAATTTTAATCTATTGTTTATCAATTAAACAATAAACTAAAGTTATTAACCTAACCAAGAAAATAGATGGTGATTGGCTAGAGATGAGAAGAAAAGAAGACCACAAAGAACTCTTCTTTTTTTTTTGTACATTCACGTGGGTTTGGCCTTGGCTTTTATAGCCAATAGTGGCCGGCCAAATTTGAGTCCAATTTGGACTCAAATTTCTCCTTCTCCATTCTTTAGTATCTCTATTTCCTTGGTATCTTTGATTGCTAGAATCTATCTATTAACTATAAGATTTATCTCATAGTCTTATAGTTAAATTAAAATTCCAGAATTAAATTGAAATATTAAATTAATTCATAATTAATTCAATTCTAATTTCAATTTAATCCCCAAATTAAAATCATATTTTAATTTGGTCAATAATTGAAAACTTATTTCAATTTAGTACTTAAATTAAAATCAAATTTTAATTTAGTCCTAAATTGAAATCTTATTTCAATTAATAAATCAATTGAAATCTAATTTCAAATCAATTTCATTAATTGATTCTTAATCAATTAATTTCCAAATCAATTTCCCAAATTGATTCCTATCCACCAATTTAATGAGATAGGTCAATTGAATTAGCCCTCAATTCAATCGATCTCATTAATCAATTCAATTTGATTAATCACTATTAATCAATTCATATACTTGTGTGCTTGGTCAACTATTGTGTGTGACCCCTTAGGTTCACCAATCGATTAGCGACGGGCTTGCAATCAAAGCAACATTTTAGATAATAAAATTATCTATGATTAATTAAACTCCTTTAATCAATCACCATTTTATTAGAACCCTTTCTAATTAATGGTCCCCATCCATCGTGGTCGATGTCTTGCAACAAGCCCACGAATACCTAGTCAATAGGTGAAGTATTAGCGCGAACCTTTCTACTTATGACTTACCGTGCAAATACGGTCCCTTCGTTGTCTAGTTTTCCGATTGAGGTTTGAGACATGGGATTTGAGAAATCCTATTAACCTCAATTCTCATAATTTCATTTAAATAGTCCATTTGACAATTGACTTAGAAAACTCATTTCCTAATCATTGTCCTCCACCTTGCGCAAGGATTTAAGTGGACTAATTAAAATAGAATATATGAAAAAACTCACTCGCTCAACTAGGCGAGCAACGAATCCTTTATTGACTTTCACTAGTCTCTATATATGGGAGACCTATACCCAATATAGGAGTACTAAGACTCGCCATGGAGTCGACGCCTATATCAAAGTATAAATGCCCATATACAAGACTACTATGAAATCTCAAGTCTAAGGACTAGTTAAAGCACGTCATAAGCTTGGAAACTTTCCTAATTCTTTTATTCCCATTTAGGAGTTTCCATGTGGGATCCTCAGTGAACTCATTCCCTAATGAGCACCCATTTATGCATACGAGTGTCACTACACTCGATGTCCATGAAACAAGACATCCTCCCATTTGAGATACGTCATAAATGCAAGTCTTTTAGTGAGTCAGGTCGATACCCCAATCTCTATTAGACTCAATGACTTGGAGTAATTTTGATCACGCCTTAGAGACTTGTTTCAAGACTTCCATCTCTATGTGAAGCCAAGTCCCATAGCTTAAATGTGATCATGGAGATTCAACCACATATATTAAATATAAATAATATAACTAATGCTATGTGATGAAGATGGCCATAAAGTGTGAAACTTCCAATTTATTATTTAATCAAATAGACTGTTTGATACAAAGAGTAATTAACAAGCTAAAACATATTGGCTTGCTGGGCACTACTCTAACAATCTCCCACTTGCCCTAAAGCCAATCACCCATAGTCGTAAGTCCCATCTTCCCAAGATGTGCTTCAAAGACCTTTTGGCTGAGAGGTTTAGTAAATGGGTCTGCTATGTTCTCCGCTGACGCGACTCTATCCACTCTTATGTCGCCTCTACCAATGATCTCTCTGATCAGGTGGTATCTCCTTATTATGTGCTTGGATCTTTGATGAGATCTTGGTTCCTTTGCTTGAGCAATCGCACCATTGTTGTCACAATAGACAACTACTGGATTGGCTATGCCAGGAACAACATCCAACTCTTGGATGAAGTTTTTCATCCAAACACCCTCTTTTGCCGCTTCGGCCGCGGCAATGTACTCTGCCTCAGTGGTTGAATCAGCTGTGGTTTCCTGTTTGGAACTTTTCCAACTAACCGCGCCACCATTAAGACAGAATACATATCCTGAAACAGATTTTGAATCGTCCACATCCGATTGAAAACTAGAATCGGTATATCCCTCGAGTTTCAATTCTCCATTCCCGCCATAGACAAGGAACAAATCCTTAGTTCTTCTCAAGTACTTTAGGATTGTCTTGACCGCGGACCAGTGACTTTCACCGGGATTAGACTGGAATCGACTAGTTACACCTAAGGCGTATGCACGTCCGGTCTAGTACATAGCATAGCATACATTATGCTTCCAATTGCGGATGCATAAGGTATACGAGACATCCTTTCCTTCTCTTCATCAGTGTGTGGGCACATTGACTTAGAAAGGGCAACCCCATGTCTCATGGGCAAGAATCCTCTCTTGGATTCTTCCATACTGAATCTTTTTAGTATTTTATCTATGTACGTTGATTGTGAGAGCCCGATCATTCTTCTCGATCTATCTCTATAGATCTTGACACCTAGAACGAACGAGGCTTCTCCTAAATCCTTCATAGAGAATTGCGTGGACAACCAAACTTTAGTTGACTCCATAGCATCTATCTCATTCCCAATGAGAAGAATGTCATCAACATAAAGCACTAAAAACTGAATGGCCCTCCCACTAGCTTTCTTGTAAACGCAGGGTTCATACACATTTTTGATAAAGCCAAATGATTTGACTGTCTCATCAAAACATATATTCCAACTTCGGGACGCCTGTTTGAGTCCGTAAATGGATCTCTGGAGTTTGCAAACCTTTTGCTCATTCCCTTTGGATATGAAACCATTTGGTTGCTCCATGTAGATATCCTTATCAATATCTCCATTGAGAAAAGCCGTTTTCATATCCATTTGCCATATCTCATAATCATAGTATGCAGCTATGGCTAGTATTATTCGAATGGATTTAGGCATTGCGACTGGTGAAAAGGTTTCCTCAAAGTCTATTCCGGGCCTTTGAGTGTATCCTTTTGCAACTAATCTAGCCTTATAGGTCACTACCTCTCCATTAGCTCCAAGCTTACGCTTGTAGATCCATTTGCATCCAACAGGCATAACACCTTCAGGTGGATCCACCAAAGTCCATACTTTGTTGGAGTACATGGAGTCCATTTCGGATTGCATGGCATCTTGCCATTTTCCCGAATCTATGTCTGACACAGCCTCATCGTAAGTTTTCGGATCACTATCCGTCTGACCAGTCTCAACTAAGAGATTAGTCGTTCAGGCGCTTTAGGAGTCCTTTCGGATCTCCGAGGAAGTGCATTTACTGCTTGGGATTCGGCTTGTGATGATGCTTTTACTGCTTGTGGGATCGAAGCCTCTTCTTGAATTTCATCAAGATCTATGGTCCCGCCATTTCTATCTAATAGAAATTGTCTTTCCAAAAAGACAGCGTTTCTCGAAACGAACACCTTTCGTTCAGTTGGATCATAGAAATAATATCCTATTGAATTCTTAGGATATCCCACAAAAGTGCATAGGGTGGATTTTGAATCCAATTTATCTCCCACTAACTTCTTAACGTAAGTGGGACACCCCCAAATCTTCAAGTAAGAATAAGAGGGTGGTTTTCCACGCCACATCTCATATGGCGTTTTGGGCACTACCTTGGAGGGTACTAAGTTAAGTATCCTCGCAGCGGTTTCTAGAGCAAAACCCCAAAAGGAAGGAGGAACGGTTGTGAAACTCATCATGGACCGCACCATATCTAATAAAGTGCGATTCCTTCGCTCGGAAACCCCATTGAGTTGGGGTGTGCCTGGCGGAGTCCACTGTGAGAGAATCCCATTCTCTCTTAGATAACCTAGGAATTCGTCGCTTAAATATTCACGACCTCGATCTGATCGAAGCGCTTTTATTTTTCGACCCGTTTGGTTCTCAACCTCACTTTTAAATTCCTTGAACTTTTCAAAAGCCTCGGATTATGCTTCATCAAGTATATATATCCGAAACGACTAAAGTCATCTGTAAACGTGATGAAGTATTGAGATCCATCTCGCGCACTAACACTTAGTGGGCCACACACATCCGTATGGATCAAATCCAATGGATTTTTGGTTCGCTCAACTTGCCCTTTTAAAAGGGGACTTAGTCATTTTTCCCTTAAGACAAGATTCACAAGTGGTTAATTCCTCTAGTTCATCCAAAGAGAACGAACCTAAAGAAGTTAACTTGTTGATCCTTTCTTTGGAAATATGCCCAAGTCTAGCGTGCCATAGTTGTGCTAGGCTTAAGTTATCTCTTTTACGTTTGTTTTCTTGTTGAACATTTAGAATAGTATTAGGCGTGTTAGTTAAATAAAGTCCATTTTGGAGAGTTCCAAGTGAAAGAAAAGAACTATTCTTTATTAGATAAAAATTTCCACCTCTGATTGAGAATTCAAAACCCTCATTATCAAGTACAGAAATGGAAATTAAGTTTTCACTAAACTAGGAACATAAAGGACATTATTCAAAACAAGCCTATTACTATTTTCTAAAACTAAGTGAACTAGTCCTATTGCCTTAGCAGCAACTCTTGCTCCATTTCCAAGCGATAGGACATACTCTCCTTCACTTAGCTCCCGCGTTCTTGTCATCACCTGCAAATCATTGCATAGATGAGCAACACAGCCGGTATCCAATACCCAAGAACTGCGGTAATCGAAAAGATTAACCTCAACAAGAAACATACCGTTTCTTTTGGGAGAGATGCAAGATACTCCTTGCAATTCCTCTTCCAATGCCCCTGGCTTCTTGCAGTGTAAAACAGACACATCCTCTGCCTGCTATTTTTTTTGCCTTTTTTGGCTTTTGCCTTTTTCCTTGATCCCACCGAGTTGCTTTCATCGGTTTTCTTGCCTTTATTGGAACTCTTTCCCTTTCCTTTCTTTGACTTTACAGTCTTAGAGGGAGCGCAACCCATTAGCACCGGCCTTGTCCTTTTTCTCATAGTGGATTCTGCAGTGAACCAACTTGTTAATCAACTCCTTCAATAGGTAACTGCATACCGTGCATATTGAAAGTTGACCACAAATTGCTGAAGGGAGCTCGGTATAAAGCCTGTAAATTCAAATCTATTTGTAAGCTCAGGGTCCAACGATCACGTTCATCTGTGTTAATTTTTCGATAAGACCCAACATTTTTGATACCGTGATCGCGAACACTGGACCCCTCAGTCATTTTTAGATTGAACAGCTCTTGTGATGTAGCATAACGCTCAAATCTATATGACGTTTTATAGATCTCATCTAAACGCCTATAGATATCAGAGGCATGCTTCATATGCTCATGCTGTTTTTTGGAGCTCGTTTGACATTGTTGTCCAACATCAAACACCTCACTTTGAGGTCATCCACTTTCCACTTGGCAACTCTTGCCTGCTCCTCCTCAGGAGCATCGTCGGGATATCCAGTGGAGGATCCGCGAATAGGACATAGGTTCTTTCCTTGCATCCACAGACTATCTTGAGATTCCTTAGCCAATCAGCCATAGTTTGGGCCAAGTATTTAGTTTATTAGCTTCGAGGTTTGTGTGAAGGGGGTTTTTAGCCATTTTGCAGATAGGTATCAATTAATCTACACATAGAGAAGCGGAGAGCCTTTTAGCATTCATTCGATTAAATAATATGTAACATATGATATGGTCTTACCTCCCACTATTTTATCAAATCCTATGACCCTCACATAGGAATTCGAAGAAACATATTTTTTAATGGGTATCAAGATCCTTAAGCATTATCCTTGGACCCACGACTCGTGAGACATCCAATAATAATCTTAAGGTAGGCAACTACCTTGCCAATTGCATCTCTATGCAACTCTTGATTTATTTTGCCTCACTTTTCACATGGACCCACGACTCGTGAGACATCCATGCTACTAGATGTTAAGTTGGACCCATCAATTATAGTCTTATTACTTAATTATGATCATGCCACGACTCGTGAGACCATGTCATAATAAAGATAATAAAGACACGTAACTCTTACTTAGACATCAATCTTAGCTTTTCAAAGACTATTACATTCCACGACTCGTGAGACAATGCAATAGCCATGATAGCAATCACAAGTTGATGCCTATTGATGGAAGGCATGGGCCATTAAAATTCCTTTTAATGTTTGCCCATTTTAACTTAATATTAAATAACTTAAACATTTTAAGTAAGGGTTCTTGTAGGTAATAACCAAGACCTCATCATTCAATTTATTATCTGCCTAATTATCTACATGCATCACATGTATCACATAGATAATATAAGCATAATAAATTAACCTAGCATGCTCCTAAAGTGGATGATCATGAGCCATAAGTCCTATGCGATCCATGAGAGCCAATCATGGATCAATTGGTCAATCTAGGGTGTGCAAGAGAATTAAATGATAATAGATCCTATCTATTACATAAAGTATCCCCATACATTCATGGGTCTTGAACGCTTCTTACTCCAAGCTCCTTGCTTTCTTGAAAAGTCCTTCTCCTAAGAACTATCCTCACTTCTAAATATTACCTACTCTCATTACATCAAGGAAAATATAGGAGTTTAAGAGACGCGCAGGCCTCGTTTAAAACCAATCACATCATTTAATAATAATTAACCAATACATAAGGGTCTAGGCTCCATGATCATCCCATTCATCCACAGGA